>JAWPHD010009721.1:0-100830 GCA_037043455.1 Cyrtodaria siliqua | reverse complement strand
GGTTTTGAGAGAGAAAATAAATAGTTGTATATTAATGTTTTCCTCCCCATGTAAAATGACCTTACTAAGTCATTAAAGTAAAATATCCTATGAACAAAACGTGTAAAATTTAACAATTTTAGATTTTTGGCCAGACTTGTATTTTATTCCCCTTCTAGTAAAAATGGCTTATAGAACATTGCACCCTCTGTCAGATTTAACTTTCCTTATAATAGATTCTTGCTGTACTGTTGGGTGAAACATACATTAAAATGGTTCTATAATCATGTCAGTTCAATCATATACTCGTATGATACACAATATAATATGTATTGACCCTTTACTTGATGTGCCATTTACTCAGTTTTGGTCAAGGGACGTTTATAGCATATCGGCTTTGAATCCAGTGAACACGGATTCAATTCTACTGGCGCCACTGGGTTACTTCGATGTGTCCTGCTTAGCCTCGTTCGTCTGATGGGAACGCAAACCGGGTGGTCCTGTGTATCGGAGTCTGTCCTCCCTCCAAGCACACGTTAAAGAACCATAGGTATCTAATCGGTAGTAAGCGTAGGGCAGGGTTCCTGGATGCCTATGTATATTTCCTCCTCTCTTTCGGGCGGTTCGAAATAACCTAAACAACGTGTTGATGAGGCGTTAAACAATAATTAAATTTTAAACTGTCCCATTCCCCTAAATATGCCCTAGATCCCTCTCGCAACACCTGATTCAAATTGAATACTCTGCTCGACTTATATTAACTTTTTATTCTATGTCTTTCTTTTCTTTCAGTCTGCACGTCATGTGGAAGAAGACTCCATGTACACCACTGGCCAGAGTCAATGCTGAAGTTTATGTTCGCTCAATTATTTGCTTAATAAAGTATACATATGAACTAAAATATTGTCTTTATAATTATGTCTTCCACCACAAAGTGGTAGGTGAGACAGATTAGATTTGGCCTTTCCGTTCGTCTGTCACAAATCTTGTCTGCGCTACTTGTTGGATTTTGACGAAACTTTGTACAAACTCTTTATTACTTTCTCTGAAGCTAATTTCATAAAACTTCATACTTTAAATGCCTTTGGTGAAATGATAATCCCTGTTTATTTTGAAGTCAGTAGTTGAAAGGTCCGTTACCACGACCGGAAAATGAAAAGTATTGCCCACACAGTGTTTCCTCTTACCTAAAGCAAATTTCATGAAACTTCATTGTTGGACAGTGGAAAGGATGATCGTTTGATTTTAGGTAAAAGGTCAAGTTCCCTGCAGACATCCACTATCCAAGGATAAGCATATGTTACAACACACATGTTATAATATTAATGTATTAATATATGAATATTTTCTTGCACAATGTTGAATCCAGTAAAACAAGTGGTTTTGTTCACCGATACTGTCGCCTGTGAACCAAACCACTTGTTGTTAAATTACAGGATTCAACCAGTGTGTAAGACATATTCCGATCATCCATTTTTTTTTAAAATCATATATTAAAAAATATATATATTAAACAAACAAAAACATGCTATTTGATGAAAACAGACGTATTCAAATTTCAAAATAGCAATATTCGCAGAATATAGTAGATTTCAACTGCTGAAAACAAACATGTATTTTATTCCAGGAAATAATACTTTTATGAATGTTTAATATGTCTGTTTTCAAATACTACAAATCGTAACGCACCGCACATGTTATTCAGTATTTACTTTCAATATAGTAGTGAGTATGACTGCGTGTCCTGGGGACGCATATAAATATAAAAGAATATATATATAATATAAATATATATATAACTATATATGCCTATAAATATAAACGACCCGCACTTTTTGGATTCACGCATACAGTGTTTCACAACACCACAAATCTGCAAGGTGCTCCATTGACACAATGTCATGTCCACGTTATGTATGAAATCTTCGAGTCTACACATAATCATGTTTGTTACCGACAGTAGCATGTATGTTACTCGTCAGTCATTTATTTACTTGGTTAAAGGGACACATACCAATCTTGCTTTCTTTAAAAACTCGAGTCGCCCCTCAGTTTTAAACGAACAGTTAAAAGAATATAACTTCTTTCTACCTGTTAAACTTATATTAGTTTATCGCTTTTCTGGTTTCGAAAATTATCTCTGCAGCGTATGTTGCCGCCATCATGATTTCATTTTCCGATATACCGTTGCAACATTGTTTGTTAAAATAAATGGCCACTCTGACATAAACCCAAAGCATGTATAGATAAAATATTTAGTGTAAAATACTATGAACAACATACATTTTAAATATATGTGTTTACATAACGAAATTATATAATTGTTTCTGTAGCCGGTCGTCTTTCTTAATGAATATGAATGTTGCCGTCTTTGGGTCGGACGGTCCTGTTACTTAATTAGTACTTGTCTCCGTTATTGAAATTCTACATATATACAGAGGAGAGATGTATCTATATGATTTTGTTATTATGCTCGCTTCTAAAATGACGAAATAAATCGATTTGAATAAAAGGCGCTTTCTCAGCAATACACAACGTATTGTGTGTACGGGTTGGAGGGGGGGGAAACCCACGGGGTTGGAGGGATTCTACCGTAATGTTGCTCTCATAAATACTGTTAACATACTACATCAATATTATAACAACTACTGAACAATGCTGAATAATCGATTTATCTTTATATAAATGAATTCATAATTCCACAATTTTATTCCGTGCGAAGATCGATTTGGAACGTCGATTCGGCGTATTTAAACGATTACGGTGTACTTTGTTAATTTTCGGGGGAAAAAAGTACTTGCCTCCGATTTTTTTTATATTTTACATATCTACAGAGGAAAGATGTATTTACGCGTACAGGCTTTGTTTTTTTCTCTCGCTTCTAAAATGATGAAATAAATCGAATTTGATTAAAACTGTGCATTAGCAGCCTAATCAATACGGTATGGAGGGTGGTGGGGGTGAATGAGGGGCGGGGCTGCAGGATACTACCGTAATGGTGTCCTTGAGAAAAACGGTGAACATTCTACTCTAATAATTTATTAAATACAGAACAATGTGAAATCAATATATCTCTTAAAAAAGGATTTCATAATTTCATGGTTTTATATCCCGCGTGTACATTAACTTCGAAAGCGATTGTTCATATTTTAGCGAACACGGTGTACTTTGTTAATTTGGGGAAAAAAAAGTACTTTTTTCTGATTGACTTTAAATTTGGGTTTTAATAGTAGACATGTCAATGAACACTTTCGTGAAAAAAAATTCATTCTCGCTGTTAAAACTTTTTTTTTGCATTTTTTCGATTCAGAAAATTAGCACTGCAACATATATTTTCACAATCCTCATTTCCTTTCGGGGCGTCGTGGCCGAGTGGTTAACGTCTCTGACTTGAAAACACTTGCCCCTCACCGCTGTAGGTTCGATCCCTCAGGGCCTAGGAATCTTTATGTGAGGGAAGCTATCAGCTGGCTTGCGGAACGTCGGTGGTTCTACCCAGTGCCCGCCCGTGTACGAAATTGCCCGGAGGGCCACCTGGGGTCTTCCTCCACCAATGGAAGCTGGAAAGTCGCTGTATGACCTGTAGCTGTTGGTGCGACTATAAAAATCCAATTCAATCAATCAATCATTTCCTTTCCCGACGTACCGTTACAATTTTGTTTGTTAAAACCTATTCTGAGCACTCCGGCATAAACAAAAGCATGTATAGATCAGAATTTAATCTGGAATGCATGGATACATACATTGAAATTATGTATTGAAATAATGAATTATTTCATTTATTGTGTACCCGGTCGCGTCTGTAAATGTATATGCATTATACCGTCTTTGAGTCCGTGGGTCATGTTAGTTAATTTTGGGGGAAAAAAAGTACTTGTCTCCGATTTCATTAAAATTTATCTACGCGTACATGCATTTGTTTTTATTCTCGCTTCTAAAATGACAAAATAAATCGATTTTGATTTAAAAGCGCATTTTTGGCAATTTAAACCTTAAAACAACCTAAATTCATCCCTTTGAAAAATACCTTTAACTATTAATGGGAATTACACGAAGTGTACACCAATTCTGTTCGACCAATGTAGTTTGTGAATATTATTACTTTAACAACGATCTGTGATGGTGTTTTGTTATAATCACAGTTTATAAATAAGAGGTGAAGAAATCTGACCAGTGACAATTTTCCCGATAATGTCATTTTGTTATCGATTTTATCACGTGACCTTGTTTGATAAATATTCATACGCCATAGGGCTGGCGTTCCTACTGTTGTGTCTACATGTATGGGTAAAGTTGCAGGAGTTTCTTTTTTTGTTGAGTATAGATAATGTAATCAGGCACAACTCAATCGAAAAGCAAATTTAAATATTAACTGTTAATTTCTTTTTCTTTTTTCATAAACTTACCTGTACACAATATTTATACGGTTTAACCAATCAGGCGATTGCATTGTTAACTTAATATTATCAATTAAATGAGAAGAGCATACTATTCAAACAAATATATGTATGAGCAAATAGTAAGCACTTTCTCGCAGACGTTTTTTTTTTACAACTGTTTAAAATATTAATTTTATAATTTTAAAGTATTGTATACTATACTATAATCGATATACAATTGTGTACACGTCTGTAACTAGTCACATGTCTCATGAAACGACTACAATTATCTAAGAGTAAAACTATATGACTTTTAATTCCTCTTTTTTTATACACGTAATATTAATTTTAGTTTTTTTCGGAGGCTTTACGTCAATTATTAAGCTATAGAAGAATATTCACCTCGTAATAGGTCTAGTGGGGTCGAAAGGCTATCTCCACATAAATCTTGCTGTATGGTGTTTTACGTCATTTTCAACATATATAAGGTTATATATGACGGTCGACTTTCTTGCGGTGGAGGCAGACCACCCACCTTTCCTGGGTAGAACCAGTAATATACACCTCCCGCCATCCGTAAGAATCGACACTTTCTTACTTACACTTAAGTCGAGCTCTCAGTGGGATTTGAACCCGCAGCGGTGAGAGGCGAAGATTTACAACGCAACATCGTAAAGGATATTCAAAATTTTGAATTGGGATGCGTCCTTCCTGTGAAACTGACAATTCATTTGGCTGATTTTATGAAATTAATGATAGTAACGCAACAAATAGATTTCCATTATACAAAACATATATAAGAACAAATGGAAAACAAAATGTTCTAAAAATTTATCATTTATGTACAATCTGGCATTAAAATATACCAGTTTTTGTGCATCCGCATATAAATATCCACAACCTTAAACTAGAAACAAATAACATCCATATAATCCTCTCAGTCTTATCGAGGGCAGTTGTAAACCAAAATGTTAAAATTGATTTAATTTTGGCCCAACTTTGACCAAACACAGAGGTGTCTCCCAGAAATATAGAGATCGTATTATAAATGTACATGTGTTACTTAGCGTGCTTAGATCATGCTTGAGAAATGAGGTGCCAAGTAGGTAAACAGACGTGTGTATTCAATCAATAGTAGGGTGCTTGACCATGCATTGCATTGCCATTCATACATTGCAATTACCTTCAATAACCTCTATACTTTGTGTATTACATTGTCACCCCATTATGGTCATTGAAAATTGATTTTGAGAATGTGTTCATGTACAATATTTGTAAAGTTTTAAGTGACTGGTATACAAATTTAAAAACATATATTTCCAGCTGCCCTAGACAGGACTTTGAAGATTACATTGCTATTGATAATATTTAATTTGCTTATCTGAATATTACTGTACGGAAGCACAAAAATGGTAGTTTTTCAATTTACAATAATCAATGAACTATTGCATTTTTTCGATCGATCGATTTCTTTCTCTGTATATGTTATATACACTTTCTTTCTCTGTATATGTTATATACAAAATAAAATGAAAGTACTTGATTTAATATCTTAACTTGTGCTTAAAATGCATATTGCATCGAAATGATTTTCATTGTCACAGGTTGGATATCACCAATTCAAATTGCTGAAGTATCTTATTCATTTGGCCACGGAGACGCTAAACTTGCACTCATTTCAACAGTTTACAATAAGGCATAATGACGCATGAGCAAAACACTTAAATAGTAAATGTTATGTTTAACTTACAGGTTGACATACTTTCTAAGCCAATGAAATCCCTACGTTCAATTAAAAAACTGAAAAATAAGTCGCATAAAACTTCTCTTTTTTTGTTTAATGATAAGTGACACTGGTAACTCCGCCAAACCACTTGCGTGTTATGTGTAATGATGCAATCGTATCAGCGTAACAACTGCGTAAATTGGTTAAACGAGCGGATGCAGGAGTGGGGGCTAGCGTATGACAGTATGACCGCACTTGAATGATTTAATTTCCATTTGATTGTTTTTTAAATATGAATACAAACGATATGGAGTTAAAACCAGGTTATTGAGGCCTGATATATAACAAATAATTATTTGCTAACACCTTGTGCTTTTCGGGCATTATTTACAAATCAAAATAAATGGGCACAATTGTCAAAAATATTATTTGATCACGAACAAAGCATTTCAAACAAAATTACACGGGCCTTTTTATCAAATGAACTTGCCCTTTCAATACTTTATTAATCATTTCAAACACACTTAATACAAATTGGTCGATTGTTTTTTCTTCCGTCTTTTTAATGTCATATAGGACTTAGACCGGTAACCAGAGAGGTCAAAAGTTGAAAATGGTCGTACGCGAAAGTAGTACCATCAGTGGTGTTATTTGGGACTGTGTAATTGATTTAGTACATAAAAGAGGTACGTATATTTACTGTTTTTGTTTTGAGGATAGATTTCCGAAGATATGGGTGCAAAAAGCAAAGGAATCAGTCATCAGAGTGCTGAGTGGTACTACTTTGTATGAGGTAAGATTTTAAACAAAATGAGGTGTGGTTCGGCTGTTGTTGTCAAAAAAGGTCATCTACTTTCATTTTGAGCCAAATGCTGGTGCATAGAGCAGTTATGGTCATTGTTGTTTTGCTATTTTTTGTGTTCTGTCGTCACGTATATACATTTTAATGGATATATTTGAAGTGTCACGGAGCATTAGGGTAAGTGTTTTTCTGTGTAGAGCTAACATTACGGTCTATGTGAAAATAATGGTGGTTCAAATCCTTTATGCGAAACAAGAATTGGATGATGTTGAATGTGTTTTGACTGTTTTCAACGGATTTACATTCATTTGGGTACTTAAAAATAATGACGAGGAGTCTGATGATACATATAAGTATTCGTTTATGTAAATATATGGTTCGAGCATCTTTGTTTACATCCGGTCTTAACGGACAAGCTAGAATTTAGCTGATTTTGTGGATTTGTTGATATTTTAGGCATACTGATAGGATAGTGTTCCAGTAATGCAGGTATGAGTTGATATTTGTGTTCACAAATGTATATTTCATCATTAGCATTGTATATCTTTATGAAATAAATGCACATATGCATGATATGTGAAAATTGCATGTTTTCTGAGGCTTTGAAAGCTGTTTTGCATCGGTCTAATCATGAATCATTTTCTGCAAATAGGCATTTTTTTTCAGATCCATGTCATTGTTTATTCTTTAGTTTGTTACACATATTAGGTAATTTTGAGTGTTTTGTTAACAGAGATCTATACAATCTAAATACATGGATTTCTGTTGGTTTGCGCTTTCGCATAAATGCATATGGTTGGTTCTGTTGGTCTTCTCGGATCGTCACACATTTCTCTACATACATGTATGGGCAGTCACAACATGTTTGCATACTAAACAGTTGTGTTTTGTATATAATTATAACAATTGGAGTTTCAGTTTTTATTATCATATTATTATCATCAGTTATTGATATTATATAACTTATTTAAATCATTTTATGCATCTTTTTTCAGAAATCTGCCAAACACGACTGTACGACTGTCTTTAAAAAAGGATCCATTACTCGTGCCTACCGTAATTGGCTCTTCTGAGAGTTTTTGGATATTGGTACACTATCATACGCAGTTAGTAATAAAATTAGATGTATTGTGCCCTTGTGGTGTGTGTGTGTGTGTGTGTGTGTGTGCGTGTGTGTGTGTGTGTGTGTGTGTGTGTGTGTAAAAGGCATCCGTCTGTAATGCAAGGTGTCTAGGTTTATCATCGGTCTGGGATTTGGAGATTTGTGTATGTGTTGAGATTCAAACTATATACTTGAGAACTCCTACCTGAACAGTATCACCAAGAACTCACTCCTCATATCTCATACAAGCAATAGATACATCTTTATCTACCTGTATTTATTTACTTGACCAACCAGACATATTGTATTTATCTAAAATGTTCGCTTACTCGAACCCTTCCCCACCTCCCTGGCAAGAAAAATTAAATGACGGTATTTATTACTCTGCATCGGGTCTTTTTCCTCTGATTTCAGACCTTAAGAGGTAAATCCACACCCGGTATTATCCAGAATGGTCGACAACAAATAATCATTATAATTTTATAAGCAAATAATTTAACGGCAATCAGATTGCTCTGGATGAGCCATGTAAACACATTATTCAATGTCAGTGTCCTGATAATTTCTCTTTTCTTTAAAAATGCAAGCTTTGAGTGTTATGGTTAAAATGATCCAGATAGGTGTGCTGTTGTATTTGAATTATAAGTAAATTGCATATTTGGGTATACGCTGATGTATAAACCAAAACAAACGTGTTGGGGCTCACATTGGTTGAGCCTCGGAAAAACTAACCATTTTTCTAGTCCACATAGGGATTCAAGTTAAAGTGTTTTTATAAAGCCAATAGTGAAAGATTTGAGAAATTATTGGATCAGTAAGTCTGTTGCTCTATAGAAATGTTAGAAATTACTTTATTCTTTTGATATAATTCTATATAGTGCAAAGGACACTATATTAATTGAGAAACTTGGTCAAAAACATGAAAAAATTACATCCCGAGATAGCTGTAATGGCTATGGGTTCTCTTATTCCATAGTGAGAAAGCAGTTATAATTTTCTTCTGAATATATGATATGTGTGAAACCTTTCTGCAAAGTTTCATGAATATGTGAATCTGCAGACACATATCATTAGACTTTGAAAATATTGGAATCTTCTCGGATTTGGTCAAAATGAGCCAAAAATGGACTTTTTCATGAAAAGTCGAATGTCTATAGGAAATAAAGCATTGGTGATTTTGAATATGTTTTGTCATTTGTGTCTAATATATACTTGTAAGATTCCAACAGGCTAATTTTTGACAGTTGTAGATTTTTATTTTTCAAAATATAATAATTGAAATTTCAAAAATGATATAAAATAAACCCACGAGGGCCTGCGTCTACAAATAACATGCTGTTCAGTTAGAAATTTCATATCGCAATGTGTAAATGTGTATTTATGTTTAGCACCAATACTATTACTGACTATAAGAAATCAGTTTGGCTCCAAATTATTACTTTTTTTTTTTTTCTGATATTTTCAGTATACCCCTTGTCACCACTGCGGGTAGTTTGTTCATACAGGTTGTCGCAGTGAAGGTGCCTAGACTCGAACACCAATATCGTCCCCAGTCTTCGATGAATGGCGATGCTATTCTGGATTTTTCAAGTTGACATGTAAGTTGATACTCACATGTAATTATAAATTGTTTTAAAACCAAATCTAAGGCATATAGGACTTTGACCGGTAACCAGAGAGGTCAAAAGTTGAAAATGGTCGTACTCGAAAGTAGTACCATCAGTGGTGTTATTTGAGACTGTGTAATTGATTTAGTACATAAAAGAGGTACGTATATTTACTGTTTTTGTTTTGAGGATAGATTTCCGAAGATATTGGTGCAAAAAGCAAAGGAATCAGTAATCAGAGTGCTGCGTGGTACTACTTTGTATGAGGTAAGATTTTAAACAAAATGAGGTGTGGTTCGGCTGTTGTTGTCAAAAAAGGTCATCTACTTTCATTTTGAGCCAAATGCTGGTGCATAGAGCAGTTATGGTCATTGTTGTTTTGCTATTTTTGTGTTTTGTCGTCACGTATACACATTTTAATGGATATTTGAAGTGTCACGGAGCATTAGGATAAGTGTTATTCTGTGTAGAGCTAACATTAAGGTCTATGTGAAAATAATGGTGGTCCAAATCCATATTATTTTACATTTGTTCATTTGGTGAATTCCGTGTTACAGCTCCACAACATTTGTTTCCCGTCATTTTTTTTACAACAAGTATTTTAACAGAGACATGTAAACGCAGGGTCACTGTACCATACTTTTACGTCCTTGATTACGTCATCAACATTAGTATCAGGCAAAAGGTTACACGGCGTCTATACGGTGTACGTGAACTAGCAAGTCAACACACTGATCAACCGGTTACAGGGAAGTCAAATGGTTGCAGCTAAGTCAGATTGGCGAGATTGTTGGAAGTGGATGGTGGTATTTTTGCTTTCTGTTGCGTATTTTGCTAAACTGTTGGCTAAACTGTTGGCCTCACAAGACACGTCGTCTTGTGGTGGTGAATACTTGTGCCATGTTATATGAAAAATCCTTGAATGGATGACAAAGTTATAGATCGGACACCACTTACATGAGGCCAAAACAGATAGGTGTGTTTCCTATTGCATGCTCTTAAAAAAGAGGGTAGGTCTGTAGTCATTTGTTTTAGCAAGATATTGTGAGATTCTATTTATCCCATAACCCCTATACAAGTTGATGATACAACTGAACGTTTCTCTGTGAATTTGTCAGTTTCCCAAGATATAAGACCATCCCAATTAAATTACGCATTCCTGTTACAAATGGACACTTTAAAAACCAGAAGACGTTTGTTTAACATGCATTTTACTAATTAGTTCAATAGTTACCTAACATCGCATAATTTACCTGAAAGAAAAACATTTAACTCTGAATGTATCATGACATTCCAGGCAAGTCATATGGCTTACCTAAATATTTTCCACTTTTGCTGTGTAATTTGGTAATAATCTGCATATATCAGTGCCCAGTGGATAAAATATATAATGGTGTTATGTTTCACTTCAATCATATAAGCTATGTGATATATCAATGTTCAGAACAAATATATATTTTTTTAATTTTTGCATAAAACGTCTTAGGGTCGGCCCCTTAAAAATAGGGTCGGTCGGGCCACCGGAAACACAGGTATTTTTTATTTTGGCCTGACTTAAAATCAAATATATGGCATGATTTGACTTCAAGGGTGACCTTGACCTTGAAGCTACGGACCTGGATTTTGCGCGTGAAAATCCCTCCATAAATGTCAGTTACTGACCGGACACGAAATGTGTGACGGACGGAAGGACGGACGGACGGTGCGATTACTATATGCCCACCCTTCGGGGACATATAATCACACACCATCTGTTAAAACATATTTGAATTTAGTCTTCATATGACAATTGAGGTTGCATTCCCTTTAATATTTACCACAATACATAATTTTATGTCCAATACGTCAAAGGTAACACAATGTTTACTAAATGCGTGCGCTGAAAACATCTATAGGTAATTACAAGTACATTTACTCGTGTTAAATTTTATTACAAAATGTACAGTGGTTACCCTAGCAATCGTCCAAAACGCAAAATAATTGCTTAAAACAATCTGACCTTCCCGTTCGCATCTGAAATGTTCAATCTGATTTCTTCGTTCGCACTTGTAAAACACATCTGACATTCCGGTTTGCTATTTCTTTTTACCCTGTCGACTTTAAAATGCTATAACTCGGAATGTTTTCATTATTGCAATGAGCTACGTTGTATAGTTATACAGAAAGGATTGACGATCTTGACAAGCGTTTTAAACTGAATTACGATTGCGAATATCAGTTCGTTATTTGTGTTTATTATGAAAATTTCATTGTTTTCACAAATCTTTGGACATTTATACAGGGTGCTATACGCACTGACGTCGTTTTATTACCGGATTTTTAAAGTGATAGCTTCCTCTGTCATTCCTTTTCAAATCTTCATTTTCCAAACATTTAAGCAAAATACGCAACAGAAAGCAAAAATACAACCCCACCATCCACTTCCAACAATTTCGCCAATCTGACTTCTCTGCAACCATCTGACTTCCCTGCAGCCGGTTGATCAGTGTGGTCAACCAGTAAACCGGTTGTTGTTTATAGTTTGAATTTTATGGAACTTAATGCTGCGCTCCGCCTGCGTCGCTTGCATTAAGTTCCATACAATTCGAAATATATACGATAACTTATCATTTCAAATATTAAATGGCGGAATTCCATGTAACTACCTGTTTTTCAATTTTCATCAGTGTTTTCAATTAGCATACTAGTATAGAATATCGCACTGCATGTTTATTGATTGGTCCATTTACAGTTCGGCGCTAAGCTTTGCTCTTTGACAGTGGGATGACTAGTTTGGTTTTGTTTGTTTGA
The DNA here is from genome assembly GCA_037043455.1 of Cyrtodaria siliqua. Lineage (NCBI taxonomy): Eukaryota > Metazoa > Mollusca > Bivalvia > Adapedonta > Hiatellidae > Cyrtodaria > Cyrtodaria siliqua. The sequence goes on along the minus strand of JAWPHD010009721.1, from coordinate 88,445 downwards.
ATGGTGTTTTCCGTCATTTTTGGCTCATGTAAGGCAACATTTTACGGTCGATTTATATTTGTGGAGGAGGAAGAACACCCACTAATCCCTTGCTAGAACCAGTACTGTATACCTCCGTCGTTTTCCCCATTACCATGAAGGCACTTCGATGAACCGACAGATTGTGGACTATGATGACGTCTACCTAAATCCTTAATGTTTGTCTTCAATCTTTTATTTTCACGCCCAAAGTAGTTATTCTTGGTTTCTGCCAAGTCATTGCTTCGTGTCTTTCTATTCTTTTGTTTTTTATATTCATATACATGATAATCTTTGTGTTAAACTTATATTGCTTAATAATGCTGCACAGTTTGTAAGAGGACATAATAACCACCTCTTTATTTACACTGTTCCGTTTAATTGGCATAACACTATGGTAAGAGTTTAGTGCACACTATACCCTGGTTTAAAGCCCCAGTGGCTTTTTTACCACGGACCGTTTCAAGGCGGTACCGCTATTGTCAACCCACTAATGTTTGTGGTGTCGCATTTATCCCTGTAATTGTTATTTGTTTTGGTTGACTGTGTCCTGTGAAAAGATTATGAAAGGGGCCATTCTACATTTCCTACTCGACGTTTATAACTACGTTTCTTTAGCGTGTCCTTAACGGTTTATTCTCCTGTTGCTCTGGCTTCTGACTAGTCGTTGAGTAGTTTCTAGGTGTCTTTCTATATTCATATATACATGATTATCTTTGTGTTTTACTTATATTGCCTGGTAATACTGCCTAGTTTGTTAAAGGATATAACCTGGTGGCGATTTCTTTATTTGCACTGTCCTGCTTTATTGGGATGACAATTGGGTAGGAGTGAGGCATGGTACACAATATAACCTGGTTTAATCCCACAAAGGCCTTTTTGACACTGACCGTTATGAGGCGGTACCCCTTTTGTCAGCCCTTTTATGTTTGTAGTGTCGCATAGTTTGCTGCTATATTTACTTATAATTGTTGTTTGCGTTAAATGTGTGGTTTTGGTTGACTCTGTTCTGTGAATGCTATATTTCCTGTTAGAATTTTATATATACCTACTTTTGGAGGTGTGCGGCCTTCTTCTCAACTGAATTGTTGTGTGCTTAGACTAGTTGTTCGTGATCGTGACTTTCATATAATTTCCTGTATAAGCAATTTCAAGGGTCTTCATGTCTGTCGCGTTTTGCTCTTCTTCGATGGTGGAATAAAATGATGCTGCACGTTGCGGCTCTAACGATCAGTTATCTTTGTCAGTTCCTACTCTTCGATTTCGATATCAAAAGCACAGTACCCGATTTCACAGGTACGTTAATGCGAGTCTAAGTATACTGTAAGATTAAACATGATCTTGATGTTATTATATGTATAGCTACAAATAAAAGTGTTTTCTGGTTTACATACATTTGTGTATAATACAGTTATAAATTATTGAAATGATACACCTTCCAAATAGTTAGGAAATCTGCCCTACAATAACTTCCCACCTGCCTGTTACTGTATTACACTATATGTTCAACAAAAACACACAGCTAAATATATATGTATTTTGGGCGTTCTGTTGTAATTTTTTTTTTACCTCGAATTGCAGCAGAACGACCCCAAAATAAACACATATATAATAAATCACCATGAAATGGTGATTTTACTTGATTTATTAAAACTTTTTTAAAATAGGGGTAGTGAAGATTGCAAGTTTATTTTTTTTTAAATAAATCACCATGAAATGGTGATTTTACTTGATTTATTAAAACTTTTTTAAAATGGGGGTAGTGAAGATTGCAAGTTTATTTTTTTTTTATAAGTTATCAAAATATAATTTAAACCTTAATACGTCTAAATCTGAGACACTCAGCGTTATACGACTTTAACCTCCAATAATCGTTCTTTTTTCTAATTGAAGCTGCACCACAACCAACACACACTTGATATTTTGCAGAAGTGCCTTTTTTACATATTAGACACGGTAATGCATGACTTGTTTTTAATCTATATTTATGCAAACTGCAATAATTAGAATCTTTTGTTGGCTTATTTTTACTTGGATTATGTAATCCAATTTTAAGAAATTTGCAAACATTGATTTCCATTGTCTATTTTATATATAAATATTTTTATATTAAATAAAAAAAATTAAATATATAACAAATAAAGGAATGGAAAAAAACGAAGAGACTATAAGAAATTTAATACGCCTGTTTGATATAGGTGTAATAGATAAGCAAACACTATCTAACGGTATAAATGCATTAAAACCTCTTAAAGAAGTTCCAAAGGAAACTCCAAAAGAGGTTAATTCTCAAACATTAGAAAATTTACGCAAGAGACGACGTGCTAAGAAACAACGTAAACGAGAAAAGCAGAAATATGATAAATTACAAGATGAGCAAAATCAGAAATATGCTAAATCACGAGACAATGTAATAAATGAATTGAAAGAGCTTAATGATAGAACATCTAAAGAAGAATTAAAACTGGTTGACAAACCAATGTGTGGCTATTTTAAAGCATACGAAATATCTGCCGGGAAATACAAAGACCCTCAAAAACTATTTCGTGATAAAAAATCCATTATTACAAAACAAATAAGCAAAGAGCTGACAAAGATGGATGGATTAAAGTTTCAATTAGGTCTCACTGTAAATTTATTCAAAGATGATGGTGATACCAAAAAATACACCACAGCAGTATTACATAGTGAACAAAATGCAATTTTAACCTCTGAAAAAATAGATGAGTTTTACGATGAATCATCTGCAAATATACAAGAGAGCCTTGAAAGATTTACAAACACAGCATCTGGATTGGAGATTGATCACTGTGTTACGTTTTACTTAAATTTTGCAAAGTATGAACCATTAAAAGGTTCTTCATATATTCCTCTACCTAAAGCAGTATCTGATAAAAAAGCAATAATTAATGTTAATAATGAAGACAATAAGTGTTTGGAAGTGGCATTGGTTTCTGCTTTGTGGCCTAATAAAAATAATCCAACTAGGATGTCTAGTTATAACAAACACATGGGTAAGTTGAATATGGATGGTATTGACTTTCCCACTCCAATTTCTCAAATAACCAAAGTAGAAAAACAAAATAATCTTGCTATCAACGTTTATGGATATACCATAACAGGAAAAAATAAAAAGGTATCTGTTTTTCCATATAAAATATCAGAACAACCAAAAGATATTGAACGAATTAATTTGATCTTAATATCTGAAGACACTGAAGTTGAATCAGAAAACGAAGACGATCCAAATAATGAAGAAGGAATTATAGATGACAACTATAACCCTGATGATTATTCTAAAGAACCAAAAACATTAACAACAAAAAATCACTATGGCCGGATTAAAAGTTTGAATAGACTACTCTATGACCAAAACAAACACCATGGTCAAACTTACTTCTGCCATCGTTGTCTTCACGGCTATTCTGGAAAAGGACTACTTACAAAACACAAAGAAGACTGTGATGGTATTAACAAAAATTCTTGCAGAATAGAAATGCCGAAAGAAGGTAAAAATACTGTAAAATTTAAAAATCATCAAAATCAGATGCCTGTGCCTTATGCAATATATGCTGATTTTGAAAGTATAATCAAACCGCAATCAATTAAATTTGGAAAGAAATCTGAAATCACAAATGTACACGAAGCTTGTGGTTTTGGATACCAGGTTGTCAGATATGATGGCAAAGCTGAAGAACCTGTTATTTACAGAGGTGAAGATGTTGTTGAAAAGTTTTTAAATCACTTAGAAAGTGAGAAGAGCAACATTAATAATATATTTGCTCACCCAAAACCATTAATCATGACGCAGCAAAATGAGGAAGATTATGAAAAAGCAACACACTGCTGGATATGCGAAAATGAAATAGGTAGGAAATGTGGCAAAAACTGTAAAGTAAGAGATCACTGTCATTTTACAGGAGAATACAGAGGTGCAGCACATAAAAACTGCAACCTAAAACTAAAAATAAAACCAAATAAAACAATCATTCCTGTTATATTTCACAACCTTAAAGGATATGATAGTCATCTTATAATCCAAAAAATACATAAAATGACAGGTAATATTACATGCATTCCAAACAACGCTGAAAAGTATATTTCATTTAGTGCCGGAAAACTTAGATTTTTGGATAGCAATCAGTTTATGGGTTCGTCTCTGGAAAAATTGGTTAAAGCAACAGACAAATCTGATTTCAAAATTACCAAAAATCAGTTTGGGGAACAAACAGATTTACTTTTACGAAAAGGTGTTTATCCATACGAATATATGGACAGTATGGAAAAATTCAAGGAAACGCAATTACCGCCTATAGAAAAGTTTTACAGTAGTCTCTCAGATGAAAGTATAAGTTCCGAAGATTATGAATATGCTCAAAAAATATGGAAAGAGTTTAACTGTAAAACTCTTGGAGACTATCATGATTTATATCTAAAAACTGATGTAACTCTGTTAGCAGATGTGTTTCAAACTTTTAGAAAAACATGTATGAGTGCATACAAACTTGATGCTTTACATTACTATACAGCACCTGGATTATCTTGGGATGCTTTACTTAAACATTCAAAAATAGAATTAGAACTTTTGACAGACATTGACATGCACTTATTTATAGAAAAAGGTATGCGTGGTGGAATTAGTATGGTATCAAAACGATATGCCAAAGCAAACAATCCACATGTGGTTGATTATAACCCTAACAAGGAAAACAACTTTTTAATGTATTATGATGCTTGTAACCTCTATGGTTGGGCAATGAGTCAACCGCTTCCATATTCTGGCTTTAAGTGGGTGGAAACAGAAACGTTGCCAGAGTCAAAAGAAGGAAAAGGATATTTTCTAGAAGTTGATTTGGAATATCCTAAAGAACTTCATGAAGCTCACAATGACTATCCGCTTGCACCGGAAAGATTAGCAGTGAAAAAAGAATGGTTGTCTGAATACCAAACAGATCTGTTAGAAAATAATGGCATGATAAATACAGAACAACTAGTTCCCAATCTTAGGGACAAAGAAAAATATGTGATACATTACAAAAACCTGCAACTGTATTTATCTTTAGGCATGAAACTAAAGAAAATACACAGAGTATTAGAATTTAATGAAAAAACATGGATGGCATCATACATAAATTTAAACACAGAACTCAGGAAAAAAGCTAAATCACAATTTGAAAAAGATTTTTACAAGCTTATGAATAACTCAGTATTTGGAAAAACAATGGAAAATTTAAGAAAGCGAACTGACATAAAATTAGTAAGAACTGACGGCTCTGAAAATGAAAAAATAAGAAAAATAATAGCCAAACCCAACTTTAACAGGCGTATAAAATTTTCAGATGAATTATCAGCAGTACATGTAAACAAAACAAAATTAACATTAAACAAACCAATTTATGTTGGAATGGCAGTATTGGATTTATCAAAGTACCATATGTATGATTGGTATTATAATACTTTGAAAAAAAGGTACAAAAATAACTGTACTTTATTATACACAGATACTGACAGCTTGCTTGTAGACATCAGAACAGATGATGCATACAAAGACATGGCTGAAATGAAAGATGAGTATGACTTGAGTAATTATCCTCAAGATCACCCAATGCATGATGATACAAACAAAAAAGTATTGGGTAAAATGAAAGACGAATGTGCTGGTGTTGCTATAGCTGAGTATGTTGGATTAAGACCCAAGCTATATTCTATTTTGAGAGCGGATGAACAACTTATTAAAAAAGCAAAGGGTGTAAAAACTTATGTAGTCAAAAAACAAATAAATTTTGAAAACTACAAGGATGCACTATTTAACAAGAAAAAATATAACCATGAAATGAATATGATGCGATCAATAAAACATCAAATATATGGCATAACAGTAAACAAAGTTACATTATCACCATTTTACTCAAAAAGATACATCCGAGAAGATGGTATTACAACTGATGCACATGGCTTCTACAAAAACTTATGAATTTGAGTATCAGCAGGAACAATAAGTAATTCTTCTTTGACAAATCCTCTTTGTGGCGCTGGTGCTTTCAAATAATAAACTCTTATACCTTGCGTCACCATATAACTTTTAATCTTGTGAATATCTACACTCCACATTGGATCAGTTGCTCTGCGTCTTCCACCTTCTTGTTCCCCGGGTTGATATAAATATCTTACACTTGCATTAATACAGATAGGATCATCTTTTAATATTTTTGTTTCAACAGGAGGAGGCTTTTTTGTCTCCGCGTTTATTGCTTTGACAACTTCTGGTAATCTCTTTACCCATTCTCTATTACGTTTTTGAGAATCTATTTCCTTAGCATACTGATAACCAAACAATCTCTCAGCTAATGTTCTGTTAAATCTTTCCACTAAAGCTTGGTCTCTGTGTATTTCTGTTCTGCCTCGTCTGATATTTACTTTGTGTTTTGACATCAACTGTGATACTGTACCCATAAATTCTCTGCCTGGATCCACTTGTAATAATTTTGGATATTTCAAATGCCGACTGTATATGTTTTCGAATGCTTTAGCAACTTCTTTACTATCCTTGGAAGTCAGTGGCTCTGCTTCTTTGTATCTACTTGCAATATCAACAACAGTCAATGCATATTTATATGTTTTGCGGCCACGGCCAAAGCCAAAAGTATCACGCGGTAAAAATAACAAATCAGCTTGATGCACTCCATTCTTAGCAGAAACATCAAACCTGGGCCTAATTATTTTCTTCGGCGCAGGTAAATAAATCTGCCACGCAGCTTGTTTCTTTAAAAATTCTAATGCCTTTTTTTCACTAACACCAGCCTCTTTTGACAATTTTTTAACTGCTGTGTAACCTCTCCAAAATCCTTTTGGGCTGTAATAAATCTTTTCCATTTTTTTCTACTAAAGATTAAACTTTATATAACTATAAAGAAAAAATGGATATCACAACTGCACAATTTGATGAACTGCTTGAAGAGCAAAATCAAAATAGCACAAAGAAATGGACAGATTTGGAACTAAATAAAATATACACTATTACAGATACGAAAATAATAGAAACTGAATATGGTCCATCCATGGTATTGACATTATTAGACAATGGTGAAGTATGGGCGCCTGGTCATCTCAAAGATAAATTAGAGAAGAGTGCTAAACCACCATATTATATGCGACCACTTGGATTGAAACCATGTAAAAACAAAAAAAAAAATAGGTATCATGCATATGACTTAGTCTTTTCAAAGTAGTCATTTTAAAAGTAATTATATTTTTTTTATGAAATCAATTTATACGCCACAAATCCAGTTGCAGCCATGCCCACCACAATAAACGTAATTTCTCTATTCTGTTGATCCGGAGATGGTGTATAAAAATCACTTAACTTGGGCTCCGGTTCCAAAAGTAAATGTTTGCCAATTGTATAATAATACTGTTTCATAGCTTGGTCTACATCATCAAAAGTCTGCTTTGCATGATGTTCTTTTTGTAGTTGTTTATTAATAAAATCTAATCTCTCTGTTCTTTTTTTATTCCACTCCACTTGTGCTGCGTTTAATTGTTCTACGGCTTTGTCATGTCTTTGTCTTTCCTCGTCTGAATGACTTCCCATTTTTGAAAAGAAATAATTTGAACCGCTAAACGCCAATGCATTTGTTAATGCTCCACCTATCATCATTGCTACTGCACTTGCCATTTTTTTATATATATATTTTTAAAATTATTTCATAATATCCGCAGGAATAATACCTTGCTTAATCAACATATCCTTTGTAGCCATTGCTAACATTATATCCACAGACAGCATCCCAACATTTTCTATATTAAAATCCACTTTAGGTGCTGGTCTTTTTAGTAGTTTTTTGCCAATCTCAGAATATCCAACAGTTAGAAGTGTTTCCACTCCTGCATGATACATCATATTTACAATTTGTTTTCCGTCAATACTTGCTGCCATTTTTTTATATTATTTTTATATTATTTTTTTAAATAAATTATTAAAAACAATCAAACGGGTCTTTTGGTGCAACACGAACAAGTTGCATAGCAGCTTGCACAGGTTGTGTAGCAGGTTGCGTAGCAGATTTCTTGTTATAAATATACAAACCCAACCCAGCAATACCTAATAAAACCAGACACGGTGGAATATAATTTTTGTATACATTTATTTTGATTTTTTCTGGTTCTTCTTCACCTATTGTTATTTTTGTTATTTGATTTGCAGCATCTTGCTTTGCAGCATCTTGATTGGCATCCTGAAGCAAACGCTTTGCCTTTTTTGCCGCTGCTCCTTTTTTTCCAGCTTCTATTCTTTTTGGATTTTTTACTTTTTGTTGTTCAACAGGTTGTGTAACAACAGGTATAACTTCACTCTCTTGGTTCTCCATTTATATTATCTATATTTTTATTTTTATTAAAATCGATATGTCTAACAGTTGTCAGTATTGCTGTAAATTGTGCTAAGCACATTCCATACCTGTAATACAACTCACAACAAGCGCTTGTCAAAGCATGATTAATAAATGGGTCTTCCTCCAAATCTTCTATCAGCTTTGGTGGATTGGTTACATTAAAATATTTTGATACTCCCATTACATACAAGTTAATAAAAGAATTGCCTAAAGTCTTAGTCATGCTTGCCCCAAGCCTTGCTTCATATCTGCAGTAAAGTTTGTTAATTTCATCTGGGGGCATGCTATCTATATTTGTGAGTTGAATGTCTTTACCCAAATATTGACGACTACCGCCGCCAGCCACTATGGCTGATAATCTTTCTTTTTTTGTTTCTTGTTGCTTTGATTCATCTGGTTCCGTCTGTTCCGATATATTTTGTAATAGTTCTTCCGCATTCATTTTTATATTATTAATCTTATTTTTTATCTTGAAATAAATATAAAATACAAAACAACTAGCTGCGATATTCATGCAACTAGTAATTGTTAGTATTGTTAATAGCATTGTTATTAACATTGCTATTTTTTCTATTAACATTATTAATTTGCTGCAAGCATTGCTATTAACATTGCTACTTTGCTATGAGCAATGCTATTAGCAATACTATATTCATGGTCAGTATTGCTATTAACATTGCTACTTTGCTGTTAGTATTATTATTAGCAACAGTTGTAAAAAAATATATTTTGTGATAATAAAAAAAATATATAAGAAAAAATGGATTTGAAAATAACAGACGGTGAAAATAGTGATTATAATAAAAATAAAATAGCACTGGATGTTATGACAAGAGATGACGTAAAATGTTGTATATGTGTTTCAGAAAGTGATTTTTTACAAACGTATGCAAAAGGTGCAGAGGAAACGCCTGTAATTTCTGTGACAAAGGATGACGTAGAATATTTTATATGTGAGCCGAGAGAGTATGTTTTACAAGACCCACAAAACATGAGTAGTGCTGTTGTACCGATATTGGTTAATGCATTGAGTTTATGGTTTGTATGGGAAACTCTAGTTTTTATTTTTAAAATAAATTATTTAACCCAATAACCAGTTGGTTGGTCAGTCCTCAATATCAACTTGGAATATTTAGTCTTAGCTAAAGCTTTTCTTATTCTGGTTCTCTCTTCCAGCGTTGGAATAATATCATTTTCTCTCAAACAATTTTCATAACTATCTCTGTCTTTAGTGTAAAACGTACACAACCATTTTGCTTGCTCTCTCAAATCTTTCAATACAGAATTATATCTCTGTGAAATAACCCACACTGATTGTTTGGCGTGGCGACCAGAAAATGCCAACTCTGACAGCATATCTTTTTTCTTTGTTAATTCTTTTGTAGCGGAGCAATCATCAATAATGTATAATGTGGGCTGGCCAGCATATTGTTTGAAAAAGAAACGCAACAGTTCTTGTAACATTTCTTTACCGTTGCTAACAGGATTGACAATTATTATTTTTTTATCTCTCGGGTTTTTCACATCTCCTATCCAGGATCTATTTTTATAAGCTTCGTTCCAATCTATGGTTGGACACAATATAATTATATGTTTAAAAACTCCAACATACTCTTGTTCAAGTATGTCAAGAACAAACTCTGTTTTGCCGCAGCCTGTCTGACCACAAATAATGGCACTGTGTGAATATTTAGGATATTTTTGTTGTAAACTAGTATCGTACTTCTTTGAATCTTCCATCTTCGAAATTGATTTGCGCATCTTGTATTATATATATATAAATATTTAAAGTTTTATCTGCATCTGCTTTTTTATTTATTAATATCGTTATGCCTTCACTGCCGTTTTCTATTCTTCTTCCACTGCCGTATAATAAAGTGTCATTACATGTTCTAAGGTCAAGCCACAAAGCATATGATTTTGTCAAATAGGTCTCAAGAGAAACACTGGTAAAGTTTAAGTCCCTCGCTACTATTTCTGTCTCTTTGTTTCTTTTTGATGTCAAAGCAAAATATTTGTTGATTTCATCCCAATGTTGATATGCCTTCATACCCTGACTATACAACTGATTTGGTACTCCCTCTATTGTCATTTCAACTTTTTCAATCATTGGGTTGTAATAGGTTTCTGTGCTTGTTCTTTCTGGGTCTTCAAACAGCATTAGAATACCTTTCATGCTCTGTGCTGGTACATTAATGTTGATGTTCCAAAGAGTATCAGATTTGTTATTATTTTTCTATGTCGCAAGATTCGATCATACATAAATGACATCTTACCATTGATTTGCTGTCTTATTTGTCTGGCTAATTCAACATCACTAACCGTATCAAATTCCAAGCAGATATTTTTTATTACATAAGATGCATCAGCATCACTGCTTTTGATAACTTTGTTATAATCGTTAAACGTTAATTCATATTCTAACCTATCACCAAGCCCCGCTTGATAAAATGGCATATGACTTTCTAACATTTCAAAGTCCAGTGGAATACAAAATCTATTTCCATAAGCTGCTGCTATAGCTTCATCTTTGGTGTCTGCGGAAGCATCTCCCGCACCAACTCTATGTTTTAGCATGTTTGCTTTACCAATACCTTGGTAAGCTATGTTTTGTCGTTCAGTAGGGCTTTTCCATAAATCTACATAACAATGATATATATCACTGTCATCTATTGACATGACTTCATTGCCACTTATTCTTATTGTCATTTTTTTCACAATTGTTCTACCCAGATTTTGAAATAGAGTAGCGTTGGCGTCTGTTCTGCTTTTAAGTTCTATTTCAAAGGCAAGACGAGCAGTACCCGGAACTATCACATCATTAGTACTTAGATTTGGAAATCTTACAAGCAGTTGCTGGTTTTGATCTATTGTTGATGGATTATTAGTTATTACTACACTTGTGCGGATGCCTTTGGCACCATGAGGTTCTCTTAGTTTTCTATGAGGGCTGAGTTTGTTTCCGTAAGCCGACATTGTTTTTATTTTTAAATATATTTTTTAAAATTAAATAAAATAAACAATGGCTGAAGGTGGAATTGAAAATCCTGTGTACGATCCAGATGATTATGAGGAATATTATGATTTTGATGATGATGATGCACCGATGGTGCCTGATGAGCCTGTTCTAAGAAGTCTTCTTAATCAAAGCGACCATATTGCTGAACTTCGTGGGGAGTTGAAAGAATCCGAACTTGAAGCATACAAGAAAAATCTTGTAAAATCCTTTTATAATGAAATAGGAAAACGATATAAAATGGCACCGGACAAAATGGATTATGACCAGTTTAAAGTATCAGATGATGGTAAAACATTATACTGGATTGTTGGTGATAAAGAAATAAGAATAACTGCCAAGCAAGGCTCTTTTACATTTCTTGCTCTTGGTTCTTTGGCAAATGAATATAACAGGGTTATTGGCTCTGGGGGAACAAGGGCGGTAAGACAGTTTTTAAATTTGTCGGAGTATGACAGTAAAACAAAATTACCACAAAAAGCTCGACAAGCGGTGCAAGAGTTGGAGAGCACAATAAACGATTTACCAGATAATGTGGATGCTATTCCATTACAAGATTTATCAAATATTATGGATAACATAGATACATCAGTACAGTCAATGGAAGATACTCTTTATAACTGGGATGTGGATGAGCGTTCTGATGTTTCAACACAAACAAATATAGACAGGCGTGAAATGGATGGAATAGTAAAAAGGATGACAACTGTCAAGGAAGAACTTACCAATAACGTGGCAAAACTCACACAACTTGATAAAGACATAACAAGAGAAGAACAAAAGTTAGAACAAGCTAAGACTGATAATGATGAATTCCAGATAAAAAGAATTAGCGATCGCATCAAAGACCTTAAAGATGAGAGAGGTGCAAGAATGGATGTCATCAATGAAAACAGAGAAGCTTTTCGTAATCAAGTAAGCAGGATAAAAGAAACAATAAACAAAATGTTAAACGAGGATACAACACTTGGTGAGAGGATCACAACCTTGTTTAAGGAGCAAGGTATTACTATTGTTAGTATTTTAACTGCATTTGGTATGATTCTTGGGGTGATGATTAATTCTATTATTCCCACATCAAGTGCTGCTCCAACTCCAACTCGAACTCCAAAACCTGATCCATCAAGTGTAAAAGACTGGATAAAAAAACAACTACTTAATCTTGGTAAACTTCTTGCCAACCTAGCTGGTAAAGCTGCTGCAGCACTTCCAGGAGTTATTGGTGCAATAGTATCATGGCTTTTATCTGCAACAGGTAATGTTATTAATTGGCTTGGTAACAATCTATGGGCTTTGCTTGTGTTTGTTTCCGGGTTGTTGTATGTGGCAGCCAAAGAGTGGTTCTGTAAATCTCGTAAATAAGTAATGCAGCAAGACCTATTACTATAGTACCAACAATTATAGTTGTTTTGTTATCTTCGTGTTCAATCGCTATTTTTTGTATTTCTGGTGAGTTATGCTCCACAGTTTTATGTATTGATTTATCAAAGTCAGAATGTTCCGGTAAAAATTTCTTTGTTGTGGTGCCTTGAAAAGGTTGAATATTTTTTGGTGGCACTGGTTTTACATTTACATCATTATTCAATCCTAATGTTTGTGCATCGGTTGCTATTACAATTTCATTATTGTAGTCTTGTATTGTTCCAATTCTCAACTCCATGTCACTCGGAGACATGTACAATCCACTTCCATAGACAAAATTTACTTTACTTCTTGCATATTTTAGAGTGTTTTCATATCTTGAAATTTGACTGGGCAAGTCGATGGGACTATTTATTGCGTCCTCTACATTTGCTAAAAATTGTTTCTGTGCATCAAATGCTGTTCCAGTTCCAAGTATATCAGTTCTTGTTTGTGATTGTGAGCCTAGGATTGCCCAGCAGTATGTTCTTATGCTGTCATTAATTCTTTCTACTCCTGCCCTTGTAAATCCAGATGAACAATCTAGTATAAAAGTAGACCAGCTGTTGTCAGCCTCAGATCCTTGTGCAATGTAATCAATGTGATATGTTTTATCACTCTCATAGACTGTAAAACTCATCGTTTTGTTGTCGTATACAGTATTTACCAAAGGATGATAACCAATATTTGTCCAGTAATTATAAATTGTTCCTAGACCATTATTATAGCTTTGTTTCTGTCTCCAGTCTGAATTTAAGTCAATGTTAAACTCCTTGCATATTCTTTCGTATGCGTTTCGGTTATATGTGTTATTAAAAGCATTCCGGTTTGAGTCTTGCGGCAATGCTACACTCATTTCAAATAATATTCTTCTGACTTGGTAGTAGACATGAAATCGAAATAACGAACCAACCAAAGTATCAGCTTTTAGATGGTTGTTAAAATCAATGCCACATCCAGTTGTCGCACACCAAATAGCAAAGTTTAACTGATTCTGCCAAAATAACATCCAATCTGTTCCCCAACGTTGGACTATAGCATCTGATTTGACGTATGAAAGTTTGTATTTTTCAAAGACATTGGGGAATGATGCTTCAAAGCCTTTACCGTCTGATGTAATGACTATGTTTTGATTTATTATATCTATCACTTTCTTGCTAAAAGTATTTAAATAGTGAGCATCCGGGTTATATTTAAATTCTTTAGAAATCATTTTTATTTGTGTTTTTATATATATATATTAAAAAAAATGTTTCATACAATTTCAAACATAGACAACTCTATTAATTTACAACAGTATATCGATAATAGAAATGGAACTAAGCGCGTTGGATTAAAAAGTTTTACATACACTATCGGTTGGTATAATATTATTCATGAAACCATAAAGACACGAAGCCCAGATAAAATAGCACATTTACCAAATGGACTCTATAACTTTGAAGACTTGATAAAAGTTTTTAAAATGTTAAATGAAAATATTATCCTAACCATTTATGCGCAAGGTGCTAAAGCCATTTTAGTAACGTCAATAGAGACACGAATATCAAGCGGTCTTTCAAAAATGCTGGGATTCAAAGAAAGAAAATGGTTGACAGGCCTTACTTCAGGAGATTACCCAATTGATTTAGCTCCTTATAAACAGCTATATGTTCATCTGAAACAAGTTAATACGAGTAGTAATTATTTCAATGGTGCACCAAGCACTATTATAGGTGTTGTACCTGTAGTAAATAAGCAGTTTGGAGATATAGTATATACAAGTTTTTATCCTGAATATCACTGTCTTATGAATGATGCAATTACTGAATTGAAAATAGAAGTCAGAGATGAGTATGGCAACAAGATAGATAATCACGGTTTGCCTATGAGTTGTGTTTTAGAAATTATTTAAAAAATATATTTTTATAAAAAAAACAATGAGTATATTTGGACCACCAAGTCCTAAAAAAACAGAAGACTTAGAGGCTTTGATAAATGATGTTCAAGATTTATATAGACAAATTGTGCCTTTTGTTAACCAGTTTAATCATTTAAAAAATAGAGTTGATAATCTTAAATATGGGATTATAACAATATTTGCAGAGGCTAAGGGCCCACTTGTGTTGAATAGAATACTCTCATTTGGTAATGGTGGGGCAGAATCAAATGTGGGGCATGTAATGACACGCCGTGGACGGATTATGGGAATAGGTTTAGCAAGTGACCGATTAGTTGGTGACTAACTGTAATAGTTTCTGTCAATGGTGTTGAACAACCAAATTATGGTATAACGCTTCACATCATTCCACGCAATCATGATAACTTTGATGAACCTTTAGAGATTGGTGCTGGTTCTGTTGTTAACTTTGTATGCAAGGTTGCTAACGCTACCGCTGTAAATACGGTGGCATCATTATTAATTGAATTAATTTAATTTTTTATTGATTAATACAAAAATGAAAATATAATGTTATAATTATATAATAAAAAAAATGGAAGAACAAGAACCAGACATGGAATCGGAGCCAGAAGAGTATGAACCTGTAGCGCTAGAGGAAGTATGGGATTATGTTTACACGTGTGTTAGGGAATGGGATATCTTTGAAGACTACAAGTGGTCAACATTATCTGTTATTATATTTCTATTTATGCCGCAGTGCTCGTAACAACAATTATAGGTTTGTCTGGAACTCTTACCCACATCCACCTGGTTAATATTACCATAAGAAGTCTTAAAAGTAACAAAGATTGAAAACTTAACTAAATCACGTTGCTTAAAATCCTGTCCGGTTGCTACAGCTGTAAATACGGTGGCATCATTATTAATTGAATTAATTTAACTTTTTATTTATTTAATAAAAAATGAAGCAACCAACGGCACCAAGTATATATCCTGATTTGTCAGTGGAAGACGGACAAAATTATAGATTACAAAAGATTTCAGAGATTGAAAAAAAGTTAATTACAGAACGAGATATACGTCAGTCACTTTATAAAAAACATAAACGTGGTATTAATATTACATATGGAATTGACACTACCTTAATATCTGCAGGTGTTATTATGGCTGGGATTGGATTTGTTGTTCCAGTTTTGTTACCTTTAGAAATAGCAGCAATAGTATGTGGAGCTGCAGGTGTTTGCGTTAATTTTATCAGACGCAAGCTTAATGTAAAAGCTCAAAAACATCACGAAATAAAAACTTTGGCAGAGGCTAAGTTAAATAGTATAAAGCAGTTAATATCAAAAGCGTTGAGTGATGCACAAATATCTGATCAAGAGTTTAAGATGATTTTAGATGAGTTAGATAAATATTATAGTTTAAAACAGGACACAAAACAAAAAAAGGCTGAAATAAGTGAAGCTAAAAAAAAAGAACTAGTAGAGCAGGGAAAAAAGGAAGCAATGGCAACATTACAAAAAAGTCTAAAAAGTGTGTAATAAATTGTTTTAGTAATGTGTATGAGTACGATCCACCACCTTTGTATTCAAGGTCGGAAAATTGTTGATTTGAATGTAATTTTAATAACAAATCGACAAATTTGTTTTGTGTTAAAGAAACATTTTATAATTTTGATAACTTATAAAAAAAAAATTAAAATTCGTATACCTAAACTAGACCGTAAAAAGTTACCCTGACTACAACTCAGTAGTGTTATTACTTACTGTTTCTTTGGGATCATCAAGCCCAGTCTCTGCGGATTTGAAGTTGAATATCGCTTAAGCCGGTGCTAGGACGCGTGAAAGGTGTTGCACGCCACATTACCTCTCATGAACAGACTCAATAAAACCGAGTCTGCTACTTTTATCTCTTGTTTATGTTTGTTGCTTCCAAGGGATCCCCTTTTGAGTATTTATTGACACCCACACTATCGTTTGTTTTGTGCTGTGTGACGGCCGTAAAATGTTGCCCCGACTACATATCAGTAGTGTTATTACTTACTGGTCCTTTGGTATCATCAAGTCCAGTCTTTGTGGCTTTAAAGTAGAATATCGCTTAAGACGGTGCTAGGAGGAGTGAGAGATGTTGCACTCAATATTACCTCTCATGAACAGACTCAATTAAACCGAGTCTGCTACTTTTATCTTTTCTTTGTGTGTGTTGCTTCCAAGGGATCCCGTTTTCAGTATTTGTTTACAATGATATGAATAATCGCTAAGAGAATGTGCCAAAGAAATTGAACAAACTAGATGATGTTTTTAAAGAGCTGATTTAGAATGTTCGATTTGAGACGTAAACTGTTTTCAGGTGAGAATCAAAATATATTTACAGAAAATATATATAACAAGAAAAGTCATAGTATACAATATATACTATGACGACGAGCGGCAATAAAAATGGAAATTGTAGCATATATTTGTTTTTTAAATTCCTTGCATTGGAATTACAGCATCATGTGTGGTTTGTTGTGTAAAATTAATAATGAGTTCTATTTGGTGTAGCAATGACAGAGAACAAAATGGAAAAGCGAAATAAAGATGAAATGTTTTTATTTGAAACTAAACGTCCAATTTAAGTGCTTTGCTATAACCAAGAGATAACATTGTAGGCTATAGCATTGTTATATCTGGGCTATTCAGTTGATATAGTAGGTTATACTAATAGTCCAGTATAAGTTTATAAATAGTTTATTATATTAAATCACTCTGTGCGTTGCTCCGTACTATATTTATTTATGGTACTGAAAATACATACATATAATACAAAGTAGGGTTACATATATTTAACATATTACCAATAAAACATGTCAACTTTGCAGTAACATAATTTAGTCAAACATAGCTAAATAACGAATTGATCCACTCATATATTTACTAAATAAAGAGATACTGATATATTTCCTAGAGTAATATTTATGTCAGAGCTTAATACAATATTAATATACATACAAATATGTTTACAATTTACAATGCTATAGCCTACAATTTCATAACCTACATAGAGTTTGGCTCTAGAGGCCTAGTACATGCATGGCTTTTTTCATTCTCACAATGTGCTCACTGCAAATTAGAAGTGCATGCATTTGATTAGTTGTGCAAAATGTTAAAATAAATAACTAAATTGAAACAATCCAATTCAATCCAAGACAACTACAGAAAATCTCAGAAGTATCAATATACACAATAAAAGAGAACAAGAGGGAAACAATACTTTTAATACAACTTTCAAGAAAACTCATGTTGACTCTAAGGTGTTTTTCCAAGATCTGACACAAAGACAGAAAGCGGGAAAATGCATTTCAGGTAAGCAATGATCTGACTGGTCACTTGTGTGGTCAGTGTGGTCAGCATTATCCTGGAAGAGGGCGGAAATTCTGTCTGAGATGAAGTAGAATGAAGTTTTGTTCTTGGTGTGTGTGTCTTGGTGTTATGTTTTTCTTTTACCTTCTTGGTGGTGGTGATTGAAGCGCAGATATCCGTTGGAGGTGGAGTTGTGGACGTATGAGTGTTGGTGGAGGTTGTCTGTTTGGTTGTAGATGCTGCATTACTGTTGTCAGTGGCAGTGGTGTCTTTGTTGGGTGTAATGGTCGGTTTCTGGTTGGGTTCATTATCTGGATGGAGGTTGGATGGGTTTAATGATGGGATCCTGATGATGGTGGCAGTTGATGTCTTGTTGGGTGTCTTCTCTGAATCAATAGTAGGAGAACTCAATGTTGGTGTCTTGTTGATGGTGACAGTTGGGGTCTTGTTGTTGGTGACGGTCGAGGTCTTGTTGTTGGTGACGGTTGGTGTCTTGTTGATTGGTGGCTGGAAGATGGAGGGTTGTTTTGGTGTGGTAGGTAGCGGGCTAAGAGGATCTTTGGTCGGACAGGGAATCGTCGGAGCCTTCGTCTAAACCAAGAGGATCTCTAGGGTTGATAATCCTTCTAGGTGGAGAATCTCGCTGGGGCGGCATTTTCTGGAGCTCAGTCCTAGGTTTCTTGGTGTTGGTGGACGTTTCTGGGGGCGAAGGCTTTCTCTTGTAGTTGGTCTTTGAATAAAATACGCATTTAAAATGAGTCACCGTTTTTGAGTCCTTGCATGTAGGTTCTAAGCAAGTCCAAAGCCTTTATATAACTTACACCACTCAGTGTATCAGACATAATCCCTTTTTGTGGACCGACAGCCTTGATTCCCTATATCCCTTGAAAAGGTCTTGTTGCATAGGAGACATCTGTATCGTAAACCGCTATGGTTCTCTTGACAGTGGCATTTAATGGACCATTTCGTCGCCACCTTCATGTTCGGATAGATGGTACATTCATACACCCAACCCTGCAAATAGAGAAATTAATCTCGTTTTATACATATCTCGTTATACACTCAAGAGATATGAAAACGCAACACGGTAATTTCCGCTATATATTGTATATACTGCACACTTAATTCCACATAATATTCCAAAGAAATCCCAAGATGTTTTGTAAAAAAAGTAGCAGTTAGATGGAGAAAGGACACAACAGTGATGTTGTAGACGTTTTAATCACAGTAGACTTTTTTTTATCAAGAAATTCATAAATGCTGAAGTTCCTCTCTGAAAAATTGAGCCATTTTAGTACTGTATTTAACGTAAAGGATTTGCAAAATGTTGCATCCTAACTTTGCTCACATGCTTGAGCCGAACGCGTACTCCGCGTACTCTGTCAATAATGAAACTTTGAAGAAATACTAATAGCTGTTTTATGTGTTGTTTTAGTCTTTTTCTCCGAAAGGAAAGGTCTAACGTAGCCATGTACCATTCGATTAACAGTAGCATATTACACATACAATATATAGCGGAAATTCCCGTGTTGCGTTTTCATATCTCTTGAGCGTAGGTTGAAGCTGGTTAAAAATAGCTGGATATTGGAAATGGCAGTGTAATTCAACAGCTGGTGAGTATAGGCGTCTTAGGAGACCAATGTAAGTTGACAACCTCAGAATTATTTCATGAAATCTCCATTTCCAATAACACTTGAAAATTATATTAATAATGATAATAACATGTTTGAAGTATACAATAATTATTATCTTAGTCTGTAGTAATAATTTTCGTGTGTACACTAATTCACTGTATTTTCAAATCATGTAGGTTTGTTAATTCCCTGATAGGGCTTTACCCTATCGTGGTGTACCATCTTAGGGAAACTTCTCGCGCCCTCTTTTATTCTATACAACATATCGTTGATCCTGGTGATCACAATCATTGGACCCTTCCAGGACCTTTGCAGTTTTGGACTCTTTCCTTTCGTCCGTCGTGGATCATGATACCACACTGCTGCATCTACATCATAGGTGTTGAAGTATGTTTTCCGAATATTGTTTCTTCATGTTTCTACTTGCAATCTCTAGGTGTACTCGGGCAAACTCGTGGATATTCACCAACTTTTGCTCATGTTGATAGTCATACTATGACTCGGACATGACCGTACCTTTTGCAGGTTTACCCATAGCCAGGTCAATAGGTAAATTGATCTCTCGGCCTAGAATCATTTTACAAGGAGTTACCCCGGTAGATTCCTGACAGAAGACCTGTATGCCATCATTAACAGTGGAAGTTTTTCATCTCAGTTTCTCAGATTTGAATCAACAAAAGCAGATAACATGTTTTCTATAGTACGGTTAGCTCTTTCGATAAATCCGTCGGACATTGGTCTAGACGCAGTGGTACGTGTCTTATGCATTCAAAAAGTGTGCATACCTTGAAGCTTGAGCCACGGTCTGAGTGCAGTTCCATAGGTACACCTATTTGACAAATAGATTTATTGACTAACTCGGTTTCAACATGGTCTGATTTCTGATTTTTAGAGGGATCCCATCCACCCATCCACCCATTTGGACTTAATTAAGTCACCTACTACCATAATATAACAATTATCTTGGTATTTAGTAGGGTAGGGACCCTGGATGTCTATCGCTAATCGTTCCATGGGTTGCCCCACATTGTAAATCTTCATTGGAGATTTGGCCTTTTAAGAAGGAGTGTTTCTATTACCACAGGTGTCACAGATTTTACACCAGTGCTCAACATCCTTTCTCAGTCCACACCAATGAAATCTTTGTCTGACCTTCATTAAGGTATTTGTTATGCCAAAGTGAGCTCCTGTCATTCTATTATGCAACTGAGAAAATATGTCGTTCTTCAAACTTGGCGGGATAATGATTTGTCGATCTACTTTATCACCCTTATCACTTTTCCATAGCCTATATAATATTTCATTTTCGAAGATTATCGAGTCCCACCGAGACCAATAGTATTTAAGTTTTTTACCATATGGTGCTATTTCACATCAAGCTGGTCTCTTCTTTTCTTTTTTCCATGATATCAACTTGGATATATAAGAGTCTTGCAACTGTGCCTGTTGAATAGTAGCTTCACTTAAGTCAGACTCTGCGTCTTTTTGCTGTACTAGTACCTGCCTGAACCTCACCGTTTACATTGGCATACAACATATGATCTGATATACAGTCCTGGTCATAACCAGAGTTACAGCCCTCGTTTGGATCTGTATCAAGGTTTTTGGTTGTTTGCTTGTAGATGGTTCTGGGTTGGAGGTTGTGTACACGGCATTAACTGAAAGAAGTTGTGAGTAGGGATTAAAATCCTTCTGGGGTATCTTATCATAAAGTAAGGTGTCACCTATAGCTTTATGTGTCTCTGCAATATATAATGGTATATATATCTCATTCTGCTGGGAGACTTAGTGTCCAGACTCATTTTCTTTTTCAGAACCATGTTTGTTTTCAGCTTTCTCACAGTAAGAGCAGTTTTGATCATGACAAGGTCTGCGCGATAAAGCGTCACAGTTGGAGTGAACTCTACCAGGTCTATATTCCATCTTGAACCGATACCAGGACAATATTTCCAGCCAAAGTGCAAGTTGACCCTCACAGTTCTTGAAATTTAGTAAGTATTGGAGACTACCATGGTCACATCGACACTTAAATTCGGTGCCATAAAGGAAGTGATGAAAATGTTTTATGGCGCTGACTAAGGTTAGCAGTTCTTTTCTAGTGACACAATAACGTCTTTCGCTTTTTGAAACACACCGAGAATAGTAGGCAATAACTTGTTTCCATTGTTAATCTGGCTCAACACCACCCCCATACCTACATCTGAGGCATCGGTGTCTAAAACATACTGGGCATCTGTCATTGGTGACAACATTAGTCATCAAGATATATCAGGCAAATAACATAGGATAGGCCTAATAGAACCTTTTCCGTGAGTCTCTCAAATGCTGCTGGACTAGACATTAACCCAAATGGCATGCGTGTGAATTGCCATTGTGAGCTACCCGGTATTGCAAAAGCAGTGACCGGTTGATCAGACTCTTTCATTTGGACTTGATGGTATGCAAATTTGCAGTCCATGGTGGAAAATCAACTGTTCCCTGAAAAGTGATCTATTAAATCGTCACACCTAGGTATTTGTTTACCTTGCGGAAATCTATACAGAACCTTGTAGTTCAATCTAGTTTAGGCACCATTACTACTGGGGACAGCCAGGGACTACATGCAGGTTCTATAACTCCTGCATTTGCTAATCTCTCAATTTCATCTTCAGCTACCTTTCGCTAAGACAAGGGTATGCGGTAAGGTGCTGTTTTAACTGGTTAATTATTTCCAATTTCAATGGATAATTCCATTACATTTGTAAACCCAAGATCATCACAATCTTTAAAAAATATCTACAGTGAGTTCATTGGAGCTTCTAGTATAAACCTCTTCTAAGTGAGACGGTACATTATGTTGAGTTTGCTTACTTACATAATGTTCCGTAGTGGTGGCTGCACTAATAGTCTCGTATTTTCCACAGATTCTAAATTTGCCACAATAGTGCCCTTATGTAGTTTACAAATTTCTGTTCCTAAGTTTGCTAATCTTATTTGAATGCAACTATCCTCAGGATTTGCAAGTGTTTTTGCTACTAATAACCCACTACGCTCAACAAATTCTTGTTTTTGCTTCGGTGATGCCTGCTCGCTTTCGATTGAAAGGATCCAAAGGCTGCCCCATCATAATAATTTCGGATTCAGGAAGTATATCTACTGTTTCCTTCACTTCAACCCTACACTTACTAGGATAGTTGGTGTCGGAATGCTCAAAACAAGGAATCTTCTCCCCTATTACTGTAAGTAGATTCTTTTCAACTAACAAATTGCATCGGCCTCTCATGAAGTCAAAACCTAAAATGCCATAATTTTGTATTTCAGCTACAAGAACATTTATGTTGAAAGTTTGAGATCCTAGCTGCAGATCAACATTCACTTTACCATAGAATGACGAGACTTCACCCGTGACAGTAAGGTACCGACCATTTTGATTTCTCGGGGGGCCTGGGATTTTTCTTGAAAAATATTATGGCCCTTGAATTGTTGAAAAAATATCCTGGCTCTGGCTTGAGGGAAAACAAATAAACAGTCCCTGAAATTGTGGGAAAAAAATAATCCAGCCTTCTCTCATATTCTTCGAAAAAAAATAATCTTGTTGTGAGTCCAATTAGAGGAAAAAAATAATCTGGCTCCCTTTCGACATGAAAATGTTTAACCACAATCTAGCTACATCCACAGCTTCTGCTCAGAATTTTATCGAAATCTCCAGTTCAAATGAGTTTAGAAGTGAGTGATAGTATTCATGGTTGTAATAACTGTGATGTACATAGATCATGGTAGAAATAAATATGGTATACATTAGTCATGGTAGTTATCAATGTGATAAATGTGGTATACACTGGCAATGGTGTAGTAAATGTGTTGTATAACGTGTTATAAAGTGGTCATGGTAGTAAATTTGGTATACATTGGTCATGATAGTAATGAAATTGATATAAAGTCATGGTTATAATTAATGTGGTTTACATAAGTCATGGTTGTAATAAGGCCATTATGTTTTAATATAAATATGTTTTACGAACCCTCCTACCACAAAAATTTGATAGTTTATTGCTTTTACCTCCTCCCAGATTTTAATAAAACATTTCATTCCCTTCCTTTAAATTTAAATAATTAAACTATGCTTTACCAATTTTTATTTTTATTTGTTTCCCTTTTTCCTACAACAATTTTCTGTCTTGATGGTTCGTAAAACAAATAATAAAAAATAATGGCTTAAATGGGATATACATTGGTCATGTTAGTATGTAATATTGCAATCCTGTGAGGGTGACAGTAAATATTTGTAAACCTTCTAAGGTTATTTATTTTATTATACTAACAAATATGTTTGAAAAAGAAATTTGGTTCTGCTAAATATTCCTTTGAAATTAAACATGAGAAAACATTGTTACTTCTGTCTGTTCCAAATCACTATTCTCAGCACCTAGAAAATAAATTTCTGCGGATTGTTCTTTTGTGTTCTTTCGGAATCTTCAGCTGTGAACTCATGCGTAAACTTTTCAAGTCATCTTCAGAAGGTTGTGCAAACTGTGTTCGCCATTTTAGTAAATGTTCGCTGTTTTTTATTTGCATATGTATACATACACTGTTCAGCATTGCTTTGACTTCACAATTATAAGACGGTACAAATTATACTGGGGTGACACTAAAAAAATACTATCATTCAGTGACTCACTCCATGGAGACATTACAAGCCATATGAGATATTACAAAAATGGGAAAATAAAAGTTTTAACACTGGTATTTGACATTCATTATTAATAAATATTAAATATGATATCAGTGGTCATGGTAATAATAATTGTAGTATGCATAGCTAATGGTAGTAATACATGGGGTATTTAGTAGTCATGGTATTAATAAATGGGGGCATTTAGTGGTCATGGTAGTAATAAATGTGGTATTTATTCTTAGTAGTCATGGTAGTATTAAATGTGATATACAGTCATGGTAGTAATACTGTGTCATGGTAGTAGAAAATGTGGTAAAGCGTATCCATGATAGTTATAAATTATGTGATACTTTTGACATGTTAGTAATCAATGTGATATACAGAGGTCATGCTAGTATTATACTTGTGATATACAGTGGTCATGGTAGTAAAAAATGTGGTAAAGAGTAGCCATGATAGTTATACATTATGTGATACTTCGGACATGTTAGTAATCAATGTGATATAATGAGGTCATGATAGTATTATACTTGTGATATACAGTGGTCATGGAAGTAGAAAATGTGGTAAAGAGTAGCCATGATAGTTACACATGTGATGTACTTTGGACATCTTAGTAATCAATGTGGTATGCATGGTAGTATTACAATACAAGGGTCCTGGTACTTGTGCGATGGACTTTGTGAATATCATCAACAAGTAAGTGGACTTAAGAAGCAGCTTCAGCCACATGCAATGCCAGGTTATAGACAAAGCTATGCGCTATATGCCAGTGTTAATAAGAATGGCATGGAACATTGTAGTCATTGCCCAGTACAAGACAATCCCCTACACCACCAAACAAAACATCCAATCAATACGTAATTTAGAAGAGCAAAAGGGGCTCACATAGAAAGCAGACAAGGACAAGCATAACTAGAGATTAAATCTAGCACATGGAGTTCCATCTACCATATATGGAAAGATTCATATTAAACAAGAATTGTCGAAAGGACAGCATGCTCCACTATTCAAAGTCAATTTTAAACAAGGCCACTGACACTTCTGTCTCACCAACCATGGTGCCACTTCATTCACAAGGTCAAGTCTTAATTGTGGAGGTTAATAGTTGGTGGTGACCGAGGTGAGGGTGTAGGTGGTGCGCGGAGGTGTTGGTCAGTAGTGTTGGTTGGGAATCGGCTGAATATTCATGATCAATTATCTGAATATTTAACCGACCGATGATCGATCATTAATCGATTAAATATGGCTGCTATAAAAGACAAGTGTAAGCCTTTTTCAGACTATAATGAAGAAAATAATCACATTTCAAGTATGTTCTGGTAATAAAGGAACAGAATAAAACTGACCAACATATATATTTCAAAAAATAAGTTGTGATAACCGCTATAAATATGTGATTACTTGATGCACAATTATAACTCATTTTATTTCTTGTATACTTTAGTACAAGAGAATGAAATAAGCCATAATTTTCAACAACCGAGTAAAGTCGATCATGAAATGTTTTAATCGAATAATCAGATCAAGGGCATAACTGATTGATGATCGATCAAATCGTTTAATCGGAACAACACTATTGGTCAGTAAACATATACCAAATATCGAAGCAAGACCTTTAATACCAATGATGGTGGTGTAGGAGTGGGGAATGTGTGGGGTTTATGGGGCTAATGACATTTACAGGCTTGCCATTGTCATTTGATGCATGCAGTGAGTTTCATTGAAATATATGAAGGTGCTTAAACAACTTTAACTGAAACTCTAAGTTAAAAAAAACAACATCATCTGGCTAAAATGAAATAAAAAGTTATGAAACGTGTGTCTGTAAGTGTCCTTTATGACTCTGAGTGACACTTGTCAAGCTCCTTTGACAGAGATATATGGCTAGTGGGTATTGAAATAAATGGATTGCCAACAAATAAAAGAAAAAAACATTCTAAGTCGAAAAGGGGCTACACCTTTTCTAAAATACAATACAGAAAATATTTATCCAGAAAAAGGGCCATCATTTTGCTAAAATGCAATACAGAGTTATGGAACATGTGTATACTAGTATCCATGCTTTACTGAAGTTGTATTAATAAGTAACAATCACTTATTGACATACAAGGACTGGCCTAAAAACTTTAACCAGAATTTTGAAGTTGAAAAAGGAACATAACTGTGCTTAAATGCAATACAGAGTTAATATGAACATGTGTCTACTAGTGCCCTTGGTATTCCAAGCTTTACTGAAGTGTTGTTGATGTACAACTTTCAGTTGTTAAAATATATGGACTTGTCAAAAAAGAAGATTTAAACCAGAAATTAAAAGTAAGAAAAGGGTCATGCTAATACAGAGTTATAAAACATGTGTCTACCAGTGGCATTGATGGTACTAATGAAATATTTCAAGTTTCACTGACCAGTGGTTGCTGAAATAATTGGACTATTTTTTTAGTTACTACAACTAAAAACCAACGTTGACGCAGACGTTTATATAAACATAGATATTCTATAAATGATTATAGGACTATCTAGTGACTGTTTCGGTTACATAAGATATGTATCCCATTTGGGTGTTTACCTATTCAGAAAGGAAATATGAAATGTACATGTGACATATTTCAAGTTTCACTGACCAGTGGTTGCTGAAATAATTGGACTATTATTTTTAGTTACTACAACTGAAAACCAACGTTGACGCAGACGTTGAGTAGATCTACAACAGCTCTTCTATAAAATATAGATCATAGAAATAATGTCAATTGTAATCGTTAAGTAAGCATCCTTATCGTTAAATTAAAATTGACATTTATAAAAATGCAAATAAATTAATGTGCCTACGATTTGGACTTTGGATTTGGAGGGATACTGTGGGAAGAATACTGTCTTAAATTGCTCTATTTTCGGACCCAAACGAGCATTTAATGTGGTGACTAAGTTTCGATAATCACGTATTTCTGTCGGTGACATCTCAATCAGTATTGAACATGCATTGCCAGACAAACAAATTGCCAGATATAACCCTTTTTCGTGGTAATGCCATTTGTTTATGTCACAGCAAATTTGAAAGGAGGTGAGAAATTCTGTGAGATTTTCATTTCCATCATATTTCTGGGGTTTTATGTGCATGCGGTTATTTCCCATAGACTGTATTGCAGGATTTTGGTGTCTGTTTTCATTTTCTAAAGGCCTTTGTTGATAGACCGTTTCATTGGGAGCTTGTCTCATAAAGGGTTGGTCATTGTTATTGTTTTGCCTCAATTGATTTTGCAAGTTGTCATTTTCTCGTTCAATGTTTTGTAACCTATGGTGCATTTCTTCATTCATTGAACTAAATCTAGCCATTTTCTCATTCATAGCTTGCATTTGATTATCCAGCGTCTTAACAGTGCTTTGAACCTGTGTTGTCATTTCATGGAGTTGGTGCTCAATACGCCTTTCAACTCTGTCAAAATCTAACGGTGATCTGGTATCATCGTCGGTTGGTGATTGTGGATCTGCAATTGACTCTTCTTCTAACGGGGATTTTCATTATCAGATTGATCCATGTTAAACCTTTATTAATTTTAATGCTTGTTTTATTTTAATTTCAGAATACCGAGATGATTCACAGCCAGAAAACGATATATTCTGCACCAGTTGGTAGACTTACCAGGATGCTAATAGCCTATGGTTGGTGTATTCACCGAAAGTTGGTGACTTTTCACCGAATGTTGGTGGAAATATAATTAACACCAAGAATAACTGATATTGGTGAAATATCACCAAGTAATTTGTTCACCGAATGTTGGTGGAAATCACCGAACTAACTTTTCACCGAATGTTGGTGGAAACACTAATAGTTACTGATATTGGTGGAATTTCACCAAGTAAATTGTTCACCGAATGTTGGAGGAAATCATCACAATTAGGATTCCCTAATTTTTCTATATTTGCCTGAAGATGCCATTTAAATAACTGTTAAGAATTGTTGACGGTCGGTAAAAATGTAACTTTCAATGTAAATTTCATGGTGTATATCAGAATATCCCACTTATGACACCAAAATATAGCGCCTACCCGCTAGCCGCCGCCACTCGGGGGTGCTACCACCGTGTAAGGGTTCTTGTCATGGATGTTTTGCCAAGCGGTCAGTTTACTACTAAGTTTTATATTGGTTGGTGTTGAAAATCTAACAACTCAATTATGACCAGTTCATTGTTGTTTATTATGTTTACTTCAATATATATACAATAAAGCTTATAGTCTATTCAGATAAGAATGTGTGTTTCTTTTCACCCACCTATATTAAACCGACTCACCAAGTCTATATGTGAATTTAGGGGTACCAATTCTGGTGGAATTTACTATTAAAAGTCTATATTAGATCTCCCTAATAAATAAATAAATAAATAAAGGGGTTCTCCACCAATACTGGAGGAATATTATGACTTGATCAAGTGTTGATCACCCACCATGTTTTCTGTAGTATTGGTGGACATTTTGATTTTTGTTGTTTTTAATTTGGGGAGAGCTGAAAAGCTGACTGCTTTCTATGGGAGTTACTTTGCCTCTGAAAAGAAATACAACAAACTCGGCTTTTATACTCAGAGAGGAGCAAAAATGACGTCACAAATGCGACGTGACGTAGGCGACTCGACGTCACATTCCGAAGTCACTTCGGTGAAAATCGGGCTCAAACATAAAGGGGCGAACCATTATGGATAGGGTCGAATAAAGCCGAGAACGCTGTATTTCGAAATCGGATGAAGAAACCAAAGAATATCCGAATGATATTTTAGAAACGGGAACGATGGAAAACAACCAATTTGGGTGATTTAATTCACTAATTAAGGCTACAAAACGGCGAATGCTTCATCGGCACTTCGCAGAATGGTAGATATGTGACTTGGTGAGTGATTTCTACAAGCATGTTGCGCGCAACACTGAATTTCAGTGGAAATTCATGAAACTAAATATAGTTTATGGTACGTGGCCACATGCTAACAAGTGTACATGAAAGAAAATTGAAATGGTCGTCGTAACAATATTGTACACAAAAAAATCTGATGAAGGATGGAATAATGATAAATAGTAAGTTTTAAGAATTAGTGTAAAAATATATTGATAAAACTATTTACATAAAAGAGATGATATGGTAAAAGTAGTAACTATCTATATGAACAAATAAGAATATTAGAATGCTGAATAAATGAATTATTTTGTATGATATGTTCACAAATATTGAATGCTATTATATGCATATATCTGAATTGAAGACGTTGTTTTAGCCCGGTGCAGAATACATACACGTTATACTCATCCATATACTACAAGGTGAGTATTTGCCAAAATGTATACCCTACTGTGTACCTTAATGGCCAAATACATACTGACTTTGTAGATCTTGATTCTAAGCTATATACACTGCCAAGTTAAAGACATTCCCCAAGTCTTCTGAAACATTAAATCTCTTTATTATCAACTGTAATACACAAATATCCGTGATCAGCACGGTTTGCACAAAAAATACATCAAACTGTATTTGGGAGAAGGATGAGGCCCATTATTATGCTGAGTGTGGTGTAAATTGGTATAAGGTTGAGTGGTTGGGTGAACGGTTAAATAGTGCCCAACAACAGAGATAGGTCAAGTAAACAAAAATGATATTTGAATTATAATGCTTGCATTTACAGACACATATATAGACAATCTGTTATAACGAGCGTTCATAATACATGAAGTTATTGAACGTATGCTAACAAAACTCGACTTTTACTTATGTATCGTATTATGCACTGAATAAAAGAGTTTACACAAATAAAGCAATACAAATAATGGTGTCAATGAACGAGTGATTTCTGAGCCGAAGACTGATTATAACGCCTCGAATATCAGTGTATTTCCTTGGGAACTTTTGTCACGTTCGCATACATATATGGTAACATATGATGAACGGAACACATGTTTAAGGATACATATATATACAAAACATAGTATTAAATAAGCAATGGCTATAAAAGTCGAACAGGAAATGCAGCTTTCACAGAACACAGTAAACCCAAAAACACGCAAAAGGACAAATATGAATGGCAATGTTAATAAAGAATAAAGCCATATGACGTCACAAACACAAAAAGGGTTGACAATAGGGCTACCGCCTTGGAACGGTTAGTGGCAAAAAAGTTCGCTGGGGGTTCAAACGAGATTATAGGCTGACCAAACTTCACACTCACCCTACTTTATCTCAATAAAACGGGACAGTGTAAATAAAGAAATCCCCGCTATGAACTATTCTCTAACCAACAAAGCAGCATTAATAGGCAATATAAATAAACAAAGATGCTTGTGTATATATAAATATAAAACAAAATAGCATAAAAAGCCAAAAAGAAGGTACTCAATGACTTGGCAGAAGCCAGAGCAACAAGAGAATAAACCATTGAGGGCACGACAAGACATGATTGCAAATTGGGCTTTAGGTAGACGTCATCATAGGGTCCACAGACTGTGCGGTCATCGCACAATTAAAGAGTAAGAAAGATAAAAATATCGGACAGGGAAAACAGCATTCAAGGACGACAATCAACCACAAAACACAAAAACAAACACGCAAACATAGATTTAGCTAATTATTTCACCATTTCCAATCGAGAGATCTAAATCAAGAAAAGAAGCGTTATTATCAGATCTGAAGTTCTTTAGGATAAATATTATCAACCATAGTTGGAAAAAAGGGTTGTCAATGTTCAGTATGTCATCCAGATACCGAGAGGTGTCATTAAAAGCTTCAATAACATCTGCCTGTGTATCCGGTGAAAGACTCAACATGAAATCTCTTTCATAGCAAAATAAAAACAAATCTGCGACAAGTGATACACAGTTCGTACCCATAGGGATACCAACAATTTGTCTATAAACGGTGGTACCATACCTGACGAAAATATTATCTAATAGGAAGATGAGTGCTTCACAAACTTCATAGCAAGTCCACATAGTATAATTGTCTAAACTTCCGTTAGTAAAAAACGCTTTAATATTATTACATGCCAAAAATGTAGTATTTTCTCTAGCGAATGTTTTTTGAATAAGAGAAATTAGCTTGTCTTTAATAAGATGATGTGGTAAGGTTGTATATAGTGTAGAGAAGTCATAAGTACTTATTGATGAAACTTTATCAAGAACGTCTCCTGAATATTTTATAGACCAAAATAAATTAATCCCAGAGTTTTCATAAGTTTTATCACAATATAGTTTCACGTGATCTTTAACGGCAGTAAGACAAGAAGTTAAACGTTTGGAGATGTTTGTTGTGGTGCAGGCACTAGTATTAGAAATAAAGCGAGCCTTAAAGGATTTTTATGTAATTTAGGAATCCAATACATGGTAGGCAGTTTATTTTGCTTATCGTTTACACCAGCCTTGAAAGTAGTGCACCGAGTGATATGTGGGGAAACAACATCATCCTCAGTAGAATTAACTGGAGTATACGAATTTGTGCTGCCGAGTTCCAGAGATAAAACATTGACGTAATGTAGGCGTCAAACAATAATTACATTATTAGCTGCTTTATTAAGGATAAATATTATTTACCATAGTAGAAAAGAAAGGGTTGTCAATGTTAAATATGCCAAAAGTTTGTGAAGCACTCATCTTCCTATTAGATAATATTTTCGTCAGGTATGGAACGACCGTGTATAGACAAATTGTTGTAATCCCTATGGGTACGAACTGTGCACCCCTTGTCGCAGATTTGTTTTTATATTGCTATGAAAGAGATTTCATGTTGAGTCTTTCGCCAGATACCCAGGCAGGTGTTATTTAAGCCTTTACTGGATGTCTAGGTATCTGGATGATATATTGAACATAGACAACCCTTTCTTTTCGACTATGGTTAATAGTATATACCCTAAAGAACTTCAACTTAACATAGCTAATATTTCCGATACTAACGCTTCTTTTCTAGATTTACATCTCTCCATTGAAAATGGCGAAATAACTAGCAAAGTATATGACAGGAGAGATGATTTTGATTTTGATAGTGTTAATTATCCCCATTTAGACGAGGATGTTCCCCGAGCAACTTCTTATAGGGTCTATGTGTCTCAACTTATTAGTTTTTCTAGAGCTTGTACTCGAGTTGAGGACTTTAATATAAGTAATCTTTGTATAACTAAAAGGGCTACCGTTACCATAAACTTCGTAAAACCTTTGCAAAATTGTATTATCGTAACCTTGATCTTCTTTCCAAATATAAAAGTAATTTAAGAACTCTTCTGCGACAAGGACTATCACAACCTGACGTGATTTACTAACTTCGTAAGATCCTTTGTCATGATCACTTCCATACTATCTTTGTTAAACTTGTTAAAAAGTTTATCAAGAGAGGTTATGACCCTATCATTTTGCAACGCACTGCATGCTTGGTGGTGGAACCATTTACAGTTCGCCACTATAATTTCCTCTTTAATTGTGCGATGACCGGACAGGCTGTGGACCCTATGATGATGTCTACCTAAAGCCCAAAAGGACGGTGACGTTTGATGTTTGTCTGCAATCTTGTCTTGTCGTGACCTCAATGGTTTGTTCTCTTGTTGCTCTGGCTTCTGCCAAGTCATTGAGTACCTTCTTTGTGGCTTTCTAGAAAAAAAAATGTTGTATTTATATATACACGAGAATCTTTGTGTTTTACTTATATTGCCTATTAATGCTGCCTTGTTGGTAAGAGCATAGTTCATGGCGGGGATTTCTTTATTTACACTCGTTTTATTGGGATGACAGTAGGGTAATTAGCATGATTAGGAGGTTTGGTGCGCCCTAGAACCTGGTTTAAACCCCCAGCGTCCTTTTTTGCCACTGACCGTTCCAAGGCGGTAGCCCTATTTTCAACCCTGTTTGTGTTTGTCATGTCTTATTTGGCCTTTTACTCATCTTTAAAGTTGTTCTTTGTTTCTGTGTGTGTTTGTGGTTGACTTTCGTCCTTGAATGCTACTTTTCCTGTTCGATTTTTATATCTATATTGTAGGTGAGGCCAAAACGAAAACTGCATAAGGATGTCACTACGTATATTTATTGTATTTGGAGACAGATCAACTGATATAGTATCCACTATGAACCGTTTAAATAGTTCCTTTAAACGAGCCCAAAACAAATTTTGTTTTAAAAACACCATTATTTACTATACTATATATATAGTAGAGATTATATAAACAGTAGAGAAAATCAAACATTGAACATAACACTTTTCACACACACTGGATACAGAAAGGATACTAAATGAATAACATTGTTAAAATACAAGGTGGAACATTTTCATTTTATATTGCTATACAAATACAAAACAAAAATCAACTCTTGGCTAGCGTTTGTATATCTGAATGTATGTATGTAGATGTATATACGTAAAACACCAGGTTATTGGGACACTTATATACACTATATATGATATGTTACGCGACTATCTTCTGTAAAAGTCGTGTTATATATTTAAATAAAACATTACGTATATATGTTTATATTGATGTTATTTACATGTACTGTCAGTCCATGTTGTAAGTCTATTTCGCATTCATTGTTTTTTTTTATGTTGAGCACAATAACTTCCGAATTATCGAACATTATAGTAGTCTGATTATTTTATCTTCATTTGTTTTATTCGAAGATGTATGAAAACCAATCATTACACAATATCAACATTTACTTGAATTTTTCTGTTGAAAAACATAGCGTTTAATTTCGAATAAACTTCTTTCCAAGGAGATGCCCGCGGTGCACGCACTGCGCACGCATCCAGTGTGTCTCAGCAGGAAAAGGCTATTCAACTGTCTGACGGCAGTGGTCATTCTTGCACATGTTAATCATACTCATTATCCCAAAGCTTGTTCTCGCTGATACGATAGCGACGCGAATATAACAAATTGACCATAAAGCGCCAACGCACTTCATTGAATATTACATTTACTACCGGCATAAACACCCTTAAGTAAAACAATGCATTAACTAGATTATATAGAATAATATATAATGTGCAGTATAACATTTAAAACATAACAGAGTCCATATTAGGATTGTGTGATACTACTGAGCACACATTAATTAAATAAATCTATTAATTATTGGATCTATAAACGGTTTGAAAAAACAAACAAGAGGCCGAAGAGGGCCTGTATCGCTCTACTAGCTTTATGGAGTCTGTGGTTGGGGTGGGGGTTGGGGGTTAAATTGCCCTGCACTGAGCAAAATGGCAGTCGAACATATAACTTACTGAGTTCCTCAAGCTGTACCCATGTAAAGGGCCCCTTGACACAGGAGGACAAATCCCGTTTTATTTATGTTGTGCCTCGAGTCCCTAAATGACCACAGCAAATTAGAATTAAATCCATTCACATTTGGACAAGATATGCAATTTTTGTACCTGATTATCCACTAGTGAACCCAAAGGATGGAGCCAAAAACGAAAACATATTATGCATCTGAAAATCCTTAACTAAGAAATACACAACACATGAACTTGAAATCTCAAAGAGTATAGAGAGAGTTAGCGTCACAAGACCGAAACTTGTAGTAGTAAATTACTGAAAGTTTCCCAAGTTGTACCCCTGTAAACCCTTAATGCTGGAGATCAAAACCAGTTTCACATATGTTGTGCCTCGAGTCCCTAAATGACCATCCCTAACTAGAATCGTAACCATTCTCATCTGGACAAGATGAGTATTTTTTAGCGAATTTTGACACGATTACTCCCCCCACCAACCTCAGTGGGCAGAGTTACTCCCCCCACCAACCTCAGTGTGCAGAGTCAAAATCCGAGACCTTATTGCGCATTTACACATACTAACTAAGAAATGCACCACACATGAACTTGAGATCTCAAAGGGTAAAGAAGAAATAAGCGTCATAAGGTCGAAACTCTGTAATAGTAAATTACTGCAAGCTCCGTTCCCCAAATTGTACCCATGTAGGGGGACCTCTATATGCAGGAGGACAAAACTCATTTTGTATATGTTGTGCCCCGAGTTTCAAAATGACCATACAAAATTAGAATACAATCCATTCACATTTGGACAAGGTACGTGTTTTTTCCTGAATTTTGACTCAATTATCCCCAAGGAGGCCCCAGTGGGCGGAGGCAAAATCCAAGACAATGCTGCACTCCCTTGGGTCATAAAATTAAAAATAAGTTAGCCCCCAGTGGGATTTGAACCTACGACCGCAGGTTCCCAATATAGCATATTGCATATTTAAGAAAATCAAGGGCTATACGTCTGGTGATACTGGTCTGATCCGGCTGGTTTTCGAACTTGTCCGAGCATTCATTGATATTAATAACCTGACACAATTTGGTAAAGATCGAATAATAAATGAAGGTGCTAGAATGTTCACAAGGCAGAAAATGGCAAGTTTCAGAAAAGACAAGGGCCATAACTCTAGTGTCACTAAACTTTTCCGAGCTTTCATTGATATCAACAATCTGTGCTAGTTTGGTAAAGATCAAATAATACATGAAGGTGCTAGAGTCTTCACAATGCAAAATATGACGTTTTTAAGCAACTCAAGGGCCATAACTCCGGTGAAACTAATTCGCTCTCGCTGGTTTTCAAATTAGTCCGAACTTTTATTAATATAAAAACTCTGGCAAAGTTTGTTAAAGATCCGATTAATATAGAAGGGCTCCGCTGGCCTTTGGCCAGTAGAGCTAAAAACACTAACGTTTTAGGAACATGACACCGCGATCTTGAATTCATGCATTTGCAAAGAGCTGTAAGAAAATAACCAATATAACCTTTCAAACATAATCTTGCTTTTCGATGTTCAGACACGCTAAAACGAAATTATGTCTGTTTACCATTCGCACGAGGCTTTTCTGGCTCCTCATATTCAGAGCTTCTAGGTCCAGATTGCAGCTCCTTATAACCAGAGCTTGTAGGTCCAGATTCTGGCTGCTCACAAGGCGTCTTAAACTCTATATAAATCGGAGTTTTCGATATATTTTGTGGCTGCTCATAACCAGAGCTTCTGGGTTCATATTGTGGTTTCTCATAACCAGAGCTGTTCGGTCCAGAGTGTAGCAGTTCATAACCAGAGCTTTTCGGTCTAGATTGTAGCTGGTCATAATTATCACCGGGCGTGTCCACTTCCATATCAATTGGGGTTCTTGGTATGTTTTGTGGCTGCTCATAACCAGAGTTTCTCGATGCAGACTGTGGCTGCTCATTTATTCCAGGTTGTGACTGCTCGTAAATGGAGTTCTGTGATTTGTTAGTTGACTGCTCATCGTCTTGATTATTAGAGTTCAGTTGTGGTTGAAGTTGCGCATAGTTCGAGTCACCTGTTGTAACTTCACGCGTTGTATCATCAAGGTCTAAGTACACTCCGGGTTCATTTACACACGTCGGTGTTCTCTTCGATGAACCTTTCAACCTACAAGTATAATATATTTGTCCATTAAAATATATTCAAATATATTCGTTTATGATTGCTATATGTTGTAGGAATGTCTATTATGTTTGTGTTTCCGTAGATTCCTGATGGCGATAGTTTTCTAGAAGTAGATATAAAAGTCGAACAGGAAATGCAGCTTTCAACAATTACAATGTTAATAAGTATCAAGGTAAGAGCACCCTAGAACATGGTTTAAAGCCCCAGCGGACTTTTCTGCCACTATCCGTTCCAATGCGGTAGCTCTATTGTCAACTCTTATATGTTTGTCATGAGATATAGGTTCCTATAGAAACCACAGCGTCCGAACGCAATGGCATCGTAGGTCCGCACTGTACTGCAAAGAAGGACTTGATAATAAAATAAAAGAGACAAAAAACAACAGAAAGGGTGGTGAAGACAGGGTTACCGACTTGGAACGGTCAGTAGGCAATAAGGCCTACTGGTTAGCTTGAATCGATTTTATATGCGCACAATCCTGTCCTTTTGTTACTCTTTGTGGTTGACTGTGGTCCTTGATTATAGGTATATAAGCAGTGTTAAACTTTTTCATAATTCAAAGATACACACAACATGTTCTCCGACCCCGTTAGCATTTTCTAAAAATACTATACTGAACAAAAATAAAAAGTTACCTCTTTCTTTCCCTTATTATATAGACAGCTAAACAAGACAATACATGATGTATATAGAATAATGAGATCAACGACCACCAATAGTCCAAACAAACGATTTGTTTGAAAAGTTCAGCACAAGGGAGTTATCTCCCTTTTTCTTAAGCCATGCATTTGTGGCAAAAATATGTGTCCAAGACAATATTTTCTATACGTTGCTTTCATATAACAGAAAAAACACAACACCGATTGTGTAGGTAGCAGCTTTCGATTATCAAAAATCATCAAATTACCTCCCTTTAAGGTTTTTATATAAAAGAGTATTGCCTTGCAAAATTTGAAACTGTTTAAAGGAATATTTAGTACTAAGTGAAGTGTGCTTAAAAATATCAAACATTGTTTAATTAAAGCGCCGTTCAAGCTGTCCTACGCCCTCAAAATCTGGACTATGGTAATACCAGCAAAAAAAGGGGGTACTTTTTATTTTTGTTCAGTATATATCTTAATAAGGGTATGGATTTCCTTGACATGCCAATTATTTTTTGAGATAATCATGTAGTTGATTCTATCCCTAAATATTTCAAAAATTCCGAAAGTCCTGTAATTTATTATTTTAATTTAAGTATAAAAAACAATTAGAAATATTATTTTCAACTACAACAAAATAGTTTCTAACCTTGATATAGTAAATAACACTCCTAAGGAATGTGAGTGTAATGCATCAAAAGTTTGCTTTGCTCCAGCAGGTCATGTCATCACTGGTAATTTTGACATTTTAGATAAACGTATTCGGTATCTGCTTTCTAAAGGTCATAAGTATAGATTACCTTCAACTATTGATTTTAATGCATGTCGTGCTCAGATCACCCAATCCATTGAGGATTTTAGTATGATATAGTGTCGTAGAGAACATGCGGACCCAAACTCTCTACTTGGAATTGTTTTTAAAATTATATTTATTCTCTGGAACTCGGTAGCACTAATTCGTATACTCAAGTTCTGAGGATGATGTGTTTCCACACATATAATTCAGTGCACTACTTTCAAGGCTGGGGTAGACGTAAAGAAAAACAAACCGTCAACTATGTACTGGATTCCTAATTTACATAAATATCCGTAAAAGGTCCGCTGCATTTCGAATTTTAGTGCCTGCACCACTTGAAACATTTTCAAACGTTTAACGTCTTGTTTTACTGCCGTTAAAGATCACGTTAAACGATATTGTGCTAAACATTATATAAACTCTTGGATTAATTTATTTATGTCTATTAAAAATTTAGAAGACGTTCTTTATAAAATTTGCAATAAACGTCAAGTTTTATTTATAAGACTTATGACTTCTCTACACTATATACAACCTTACCACATCACCTTATCAAAGACAAGCTCACTACTCTTATTCAAAAAACGTTCGCTAGAGTTTTGGCCTGTAATAATATTAAAGTCTTTTTTTACTAAAGGCAGTTTAGACAATCACATTATGTTGACATGCCAAGACGTTTGTGGAGCACTCATACTCATTTTCCTGTTAGATCATATTTTTGTCAGGTATGGAAATGCCTTTTATTGACAAATTGTTGGTATCCCTATTGGTACGAACTGTGCACCTCTTGTCGCAGATTTGTTCTTGTGTTGCTCTGAAAGAGAGTCTTTCATCCGATACGCAGGCAGATGTAATTGAAGCCTTTAATGACTCCTCTCGGTATTTGGATGACATATTGAACATTGACAATTCTTTCTTTTCTACTATGGTTAATAATATCTATCCGTAGGAACTTCAACTCAACAAAGCTAACATTTCTGATATTGTCGCTTCTTTTCTTGATTTACATCTCTCTATTGAGATTGGCGAAATATAAAATCTGTGACATGAGAGATTTAGATGTCCCCGAGCTATTCGTTTCTCTAGATATTGTAGTAGTGTTGAAGACTTTCCCCGAGCAACTTCTTATGGGGTATATATATCTCAACTTATTTGTTTTTCTAGAGCTTATACTTGAGTTGACGACTTTAATATTCGTAATCTTTGTATAACTAAAATGCTACTGAATCAGGACTACCGTTACCATAAATTTCGTAAACCTTTGCAAAATTGTATTATCGTAACCCTGATCTTCTTTCCATATATAAAAGTAATTTAAGAACTCGTCTGCAACAATGATTTTCACAACCTGACATCTATGGTGACGTGATTTACAAACTTCGTAAGATCCTTGGTCATGATCACTTTCATACTGTCTTTGTTAAACTTGTTAAAAGGTTTATCAAAAGAGGTTATGACCCTTTCAAGTTGCATAGTTCGCCACTATGCTTTCCTTTTTAATTGTGCAATGACCAGACAGGTTGTGGACCTAAAGCCCAAAAGGACGGTGCCGTTTGATGTTTGTCTGCAATCTTGTCTTGTCTTGCCCTCAATGGTTTATTCTCTTGTTGCTCTGGTAGCCTATTGTAAATCCTTTTGTGTTTCAGATGTATTGCTTTTAATTCATCTTTAAAGTTGTTCATTGTTGCTCTGTGTGTTTGTGGTTGACTGTCGTCCTTGAATGCTACTTTTCCTGTTCGATTTGTATATCTACTTTTTGTGCTATACAATGAGCAAACAAGCATTGACAAAATGGAAGAAAACTATGAATCGAATGTGAAAACAAAACGCTTCCTTTCATTATTAACACTTTCTCTCTAATCGGTTAAGTACATGTTACTCATCAATGGTAAGAACGCATAGTATACCTTCTATACAGAAAGACGACAATGACGACAACAGCTACTAATACTAGCAGTCCAATAACGATTCCGGCAACCGCTCCACCTACATTGGGAATAGTAAAAGAGTAGATACATTAGTTAACTGTATATGTCTTCATTTTGTTATCCAATATGTTGTCGTTGTTTTTGAATTCATGAGAGTATATGTTATACCGTCATGTCTTAAAGCAATCCGTTGATAAATAAAAACGTCACTGTTAAAAAGAAAGTCAAGCAGGGTTGTATGCTTCAAAATCGTGTTACAACCGTGACTTGGCTATACCTTATTATATAATCAAAAGTTTGGTAAATCATACCGATGGTAATGTATTCAAGTCATGTATAGTGCGATACATTAAACAAACTCAACCAAAAACACGCATTAACACAAACAACAAATACAATTTTAATAAGAAGCAATGCATGTGACATCACAAACACAAACGAATTGAAAAAACGACCACCGCCTTGGAACGGGTTTTAGGCGGCACCAAACCACTCTCTTACCCTACTCTCATCACAATAAAATGGGACAGTGTAAATTAAGAAATCTCCGCCAAGTTATTTTCTCCAACAAAAAGGCAGCATTAAAATAGGCAATATAAGTCTAACACATAGAATGTCATGTAAATATGAATAAAAAAAGAAAAGCATAAAAAACCTATGCAAGTACTCAATTACTTGACATAAGCCAGAGCAACAAGAGAACAAACCATTGTTTTAGGACAAATATCAAACGGTACCATCCTGAAAGGATTTAGGTAGACTTCATCACAGGGACCATACTCTGTCCAGTTATCGCACAATCAAAGAGGAAAGCATTTTGCGAACTGTAAATGCGCCAACTACTTAACACGCAGTGCATTGCAAAATGATAGGGTCATAAACTCTTTTGATACACTTTTTAACAACTTTAATAAATATTGTATGAAAGTGATTATGACCAAGGATCTTACTAAGTTTGTAAATCACATCACCATAGAAGTTAGGTTGTGAAAGTCATTGTCATTATTTCTTAAATTACTTTTATATTTCTCAAGTAGATCAAGGTTACGATAATTAAAATTAAGCAACGTTTTTTTCGAAGTTTATGGTAACGGTAGCCATGATGGAGTAGCCTTTTAGTTATACAAATGTTACTAATATACTAATATCCTCAACGCTCTAGAAAAACGAATAAGTTGAGAAACACAAACCCCACAAGAAGTTGCTGGGGATACATCCCCATCCGTCCCTCTTGTCATACATTTTACAACAGAGATATGTACATCGAGGAAAGACGCGACAGTAGCAGAAATATTAGCTTTGTTGCGTTGAAGTTCTTCAGGATAGATAGTGTTTACCGTAGTAGGAAAAGGGTTGTCAATGTTCAGTATGTCATCCAGATAACGAAAAGTGTTACTAAAGGCTCCAATTACATCTGGTGCACAGTTTGTACCCATAGGGTTACCAACAATTTGTCTATAAACGTTAGTTCCATACCTGAGAAAAATATTATCGAATATGAAAATGAGTGCAAATCCAGATAGTTTAATTGTTCAAACTGCCGTTAGTAATTAATAAATACTGAAAAGGTGTTCCCTTGGAAGCAACAAACAAGAGAGAAAAGTAGCAGACTCGGTTTTATTTAGTCTGTTCATGAGAGGTAATTATAAGATGCAACACCTCTCACGCCTCCTAGCACCGGCTTAAGTGATATTTTACTTTAAAGCAACACAGAATGGGTTTGATGAACCCAAAGGACCAATAAATTATAACACTACTGACTTGTAGTCGGGGCGACTTTTTACGGATGCCATACAGCACTAAACAAACGCTAGTGTGAATGTCAGTAAATACTAAAAAGGTGATCCCTTGGAAGCAACAAACACAAACAAGAGAGAAAATATATTTTTTCACGTGTTCTTTAAATACCCGTGGTTGAATATGGGTAAAATGAGTTATGAGTTGGTAACTGTTAATTCGATGCTCCAGTTTTGGGGGTTTGACCTGCTGTTTAAATCCGTTTATATTGTGTCTATAGAGTTTGTATTCTCAAAATAGGTAAGTTATATGTAAAGCTCGTCGTCAGTATGTTTAGAAATGGTGTACATAATTATGTTGTAAAATGTGGCTGTTGTTGCCGGGGTTGGTACTTTAATATTGTTACAGGCCAAACACATTCTATATTTTCTAGCGAAAGATGTTTGAATGAGAGCAATACGTTTGTCTTTGAAATGGTTGTGTGGTACACTTGTATATCGTGTGGAAAAGTCATAAGTAAATGAAACTTGAAGTTTATTGCAAACTTTATGAAGAACATTCACTGAATTTTTAATTGACCAAATGAATTAATCCCAGAGGTGTCATAAACCTTAGCACACCATTGTTTAACGTGATATTGTACGGCAGTAAGACAAAAAAATCAAAGTTTGGAGATGTTTGCGGCAGTGCAAGCACTTGAATTAGAAACAATGCGGGCTTTTAAGACTGTTTGTGTAATCCATATATACTAAGTACTAGCTGACTTATAAAAAAAAGACCACCAAGGTCTTATTCCTCGATTAAACTGGTAAATTACTAAAGTACCTGTAAGGGTATCACGTTGTTGATCTGTGCCTGACGTCTTGTCTGGTGTAAATGAATCTGCTGTGGTAGGTTTGGTGCTAGTAGTAGAAACTGGCACTATAGTTAAAAGAAAATCAATGAAGTAACAATTTCATCACAATTTCTTGTTGTGCCCTTAAAGGTTTATTCTCTTGTTGCTCCAGCTTGTGCCAATTCACCGAGTACTTGCTGTGTGGCTTTCTAGCCTTTTGTTTTTATTAGATTCATAAATACATGATCATCTTTGTATTATAGTTATATTGCGTATTAATGCTGCATAGTTTGTAAGAGGATATAGCCTGGCGGAGATTTCTTTATTTACACTGTCACGTTTTATTGGGATGACAATAGGGCAAGAGTGAGGTATGGTGCACCCTAAAACCCGGTTTAAACCCAAAGCGATCTTTTAACTACTGACCCTTCCAAAGTAGTACCCGTATTGTCAACCATTTAATGTCGGTGGTGTCGCATGCTTTGTCTCTAATGTTTCCTTGTGATTGTTGTTTGTTTTGTATGCGTGTCTTTGGTTGACTCTTCTGTAAATGCTACACTTCCTGATCGACTTTTATACCTACTTGTAGCAGTTGTATTGATATAATTGTTCTTAACTGTCAACTCGGTTCATAATAAATTAGTTTTTAACTAATATTTTATACGT
Organism: Cyrtodaria siliqua; assembly: GCA_037043455.1. Taxonomy (NCBI): domain Eukaryota; kingdom Metazoa; phylum Mollusca; class Bivalvia; order Adapedonta; family Hiatellidae; genus Cyrtodaria; species Cyrtodaria siliqua. The sequence continues at coordinate 45,101 of JAWPHD010009721.1, read as the reverse complement.
TTTATTGTACAAACATGAACAAGTGCTGTTTGGTTGTATGTGCTGTTCTTGAATTTCTGTAAATTTCTTGTATGTATTTAGATCTATTTGGTAAAGCTGCATTTTATAGGGTGTTACTATAAAAGTTATCACGTGTATTGCAATGTCGCGAGATAACATGTTCGTAAGATTTAGTGTATTGTTTGTGTAAAGGTGAGGATTAAATTATTTCTTAAAAGTGATTGAGGTTCGAAACTAACGACGATAGTGTTGAACGATAATATTGAGCATAATCTATAACGGTATATCGACCTTTGTGTTTTAAAAAACTGCACTTCCTGTCTATTGTACGGGGTAAGTGGCGGTTCATACACTTTTTAAATGATTTATAGAAAACTATTATGTTAAGAGATTTAAAAAATGAAAGGGAAATCATGAACAGAGAGTATAAACAGTAACAATAATACTATTGAATTCATTAACTGTGCGGGAAAAAAATATGATGTGAGGCTGTGCAGAGCATCGTATCTATTTTATCCAACGGGTTTAATAAATTATATATTAAAAATTGATCATGCAAATTTCAAATAATGTACTAAAGAGCTAAACGAATAAGATTTATTTATATTTGTATAACTATTATCATGGTTTTTATGATGTCATGGCTTTAATATAGTCCCACATATCAAGTTATGTGACAAAAAAGCATACGCATTAAATATCATACTCAAGGTTGTTTACAATATTCCTGTATTGTCCAATTATAAATTCGTTAACTAATAAGTAATAGCGTCCTGACAGTACACTTATCAAAACCATTAGAGTTTTATAATATGCATTCATGATGACCAAGCTTTGGAGACAAATAAGCGATAATGCGATAATATGCTTTAGAACATTTAAAGTAGTAATATATTCAATACGAACCAGCTTCCCACTTGGCGATAAACCCTGATGAATTCACTGTTAGGTCAGAGACGAATATGATGGTGACTGTCTCCGTAGCAGATCTTACAGTAGTGATGTTTTTGCCACAAAGATTACTAGCAAGAAGATCCATTTTCATAGTACTGTTGCCTTCATATATCTGGTAAATGTCAAATTAAATTGATAATACTTTGGTAATGTACACATGTTTTAGTTTTGAATAAACATCATTACGCATTAAAACTGTGAGAGAAAACAGAAACACACTATTACATAGCGAAATACAGTATCCATTAAATAGACACATTGCAATCTTGAACTTTTCATTTGTCTTTGTCATTCTACCATAGGTTAGTTTAGATATTTACTGAGCAAAACAAAAGTACTCACTGCAAATTACGGTATTTCCTTACGGCAGGTTTGAGTGAGTATAAATAAAAACTTGACTTCGATGATGATGTGATTTACAAACGTCGTAAGATGCTTGGTCTTAATCACTTTCATACAATCTTTATTAAACTTGTTAAAAAGTTTATCAAAAGAGGATATGGCCCTATCATTTTGCAATACACATCATGTTTAGTGGTTGACCCATTTACAGTTCGTCACTATGCTTTCCTCTTTGATTGTGCGATGATCGGACAGATTGTGGACCCTATGGTGACGTCTACCTAAATCCTTATAGGACGGTAGCGTTGGATGTTTGTCTTTAATCTTGTCTTGTCGAACACTTAAAGGTATGTTCTCTTGTTGCTCTGGCTTCTGCCAAGTCATTGAGTACTTACATTGTGGATTTCTAGGTTTTATATAGTATATATACATGATCATTTATGTGTTTTACTTATATTGCCTATTCATGTTGCCTTGTTTGTTAGAAAGTATAACCTGGCGGGAATATCTTTATTTATAAAAATAGTGGGATGACAATAGGGTAAGAGTGAGGTTTGGTGCACCCCAGAACCTGGTCCACTGACAGGTTTAAATCTCCAGCGGCCTTTTTTGCCACTGACTGGTCCAAGGCGGTAGCCCTATTGTCAACCCTTTTGTGTTTGTGAGGTATTATCTTGCCTTTTATTGATCTTTACAGTTGTTCTTTGTGTCTGTGTGTGTTTGTGATTAACTGTCGTCCTTGAATGCTACTACTTTTAACAAAATAATTTGTGATGTTTGTAAGAACACTTAACAGAGGACAAAATATTCCATTGAACAGTTTCAAAACTGCCAGGTAATGATCTGTTAAGGATGATATCAAAGCTTCAAAGGGAGGTAATCTTTAATCGTCCATGTGGATAATCAAAAGCTGCTATTTACAAAAGCTACATGTATTGTGTTTATTGTGATTTTTTAGGGGTAAATAACCTACAGGAAAGCACTGATTATCTTTCAGACCAAATATGCACTTTATATGGATAACCCCCATGTTTATTGACATTTTAAACTAATTCTTTGTTTGCATTATTAGTGACATTCTATGTAATTATTCATTAATGATTCCTTTGTTTTTTTATCCAGAAATAAGGGAAAGGAAAGTAGGATATTTTTTGTTTTTGTTCATTATAGTATTGGTGCAATATAATCTACAGTTAGTAATATACACAAATAATTTGCATTGAACGATTCTATAATTAATATAAATGATTGTAAAAATGCAAATTATTTAGAAAGACTAACGGAGGACGCTTCAATGTTTAGAAACAATCAAGATTGCCATTTGTCCCTTAAATATATTGTTTTATTTGCCTACCACATCAGTTGGAAAGATTTCATCCACGATACGACTCAAGATTCTAGAGAACATTAACCTTAAACTCAGTGAGATGGAAATACAATTTTATTTGATGATCAGCAATGGAATACTGCATTTTAGCAGTGAAATAAAAGTGTTATTTCATACTGTGAAATCTAGAGTGTGGTTTTTACCATAGCTGCCGTTGTTTACCTAAAATGATCATAACACGAAAAGAACATGTGTAAGTTGTATAGCGATTAACATAGATTATTTCTTCTCGATGTAAGAACACTATTATCACAATCGTGGAACTATAACGTTTTCTCACTTGATGAAATAAAACATGTTATTCACTCTAGAACACACACAAATATCCTCAAAATATTTTTGCATCGTGAAGGTACGCATCACAATATTTGCTTTTGTATTGATATTTATATCGACAAAAGGCAATAATAGCATATATAAAGAAATAAATGAAAACTTATTTATGGTTATATACCTTTATATAATCATTTTGACAATTGTACGATTTCTCAATGTCAAATTCAAGAGCCAACGAAATATTTTTGTCAGTAGCCACGTTCAGCCTCCAAACACAGTTCAATAACGGGTAATACACATCCGGGTAGTTGGGTGACGTAATATTGCCGTTGTTGGAATGAATGTCTTCACCACACACAATCGCAGCTGGACAGACATATAATATAGTAAGACGGATGATATGAAAATGTTAGTGGTATTGAGCATTGTCGTCAATATTATTACGAAATATGTTAACCCTTAACCCGCTACATATATATAATGGACTGTTATTTCTTTGAATTAAGACCATTCCATTTATGTGACAAAGGTGTATTTGGGAGAAAATGACTGATCATCAGCCGGACATTGTAAACCCTGATCAGCCTTACTCGCAGGCTGATCTGGGTTTACAATGGACGCTGTAACAACGCTAAAGGTAACAATTCCGCTAAAGGTAACAACCGCCGCTAAAGATAACAATTTCAACACTAAAGGTAACAACCTCCGCTAAAGGTAACAATCACCTCTTCCGCTAAAGGTAACAAGGCTAATGCTAAAGGTAACAACCTTTTTCACTGCATGTTTAGCGTTAGAGGTAATTGTTACCTTTAGATATCATGGATATCCAAGCCTCCAAGATGGCTGTCGGGGTGTTAAAATGAAAATATACTGATATCTGCGTTAAGCTACGACAATCACTTGTTGTAAACGACAAGGTTTTGGGGTAAAAACATACATTTTTGATCTCAATTTACTATACGGTAACGTGGCATTAACATGATAATATACTGATTTCTACATGAGCTAGGTCTATCATTTTGGTTTTCTATGACTAGGTTTTCGGGGTCAATGAATTTATTTCGACCTCACATTACTTAAAACGTAAATATAAACATTTATTTTATGCTTAGCAATGAAATAAAAGCGGTATATCATACGTGTGAAATACAGTTTTATTTTTTCACTATCGGATCTACTTTTTTTTCTATATAAAAAACAATTATTTTTTTTATTTGTTTAGAAAATACCTGTTTAATGTATATTATTCGACTGTACATGGTCTAACTAAGAAAATGAGTTTTAGTTTTTAAAACTGATCAAGTATTTCAGAATTGTTGCTATTTACAGTGAAAATTGTCAGTTTGTCATTTTTTTCAAAAACTACTTTTTTGCAGAATGTTGTTATAATGCTATATCATTGGATTGGAAATAACTAAGAAAATGAGTCATAGATTATTGAAATCGGTTAAGTAGTTTAGAAGTTGTGGGAATTAACAGCAATTTTATCATAGTAAGCCAATGACGACGTCAATTTTTTTTAAAAAAATCTGCATACTGCAGTTGATTATAAAGCTTAAAATAAAAATAAAAATTGTTGTTTTTTCGTGAATAACAGATTTTCTTTCATCTCGAAGTGATCAAACTTTAATATTTTCACTCATGCTTCCCATTCGTGAAAATATAAGGTGTTCACACTTCCCGGTGAAATAAAATCTGTTATTCACTCCAAAACAACAAAATTATCCTCTATGTAAGATGGTCGTCGATGCATTTAAATGAATAGACATATTGGCTATCATACTTCTTTGCATACGGATATATTAACTATGCAAGATTTGGTTATTTGTGGGTTACATTAACATTATTTGCGTTCGATAGCAAACGTCTCCCAGAAAAAAGTAATAGCCTACTATCGAAAGGGTGAGCTTGTGATGCGCCACATGACTCGACTATTTAATGCTATATTTTGTTAGATAGGTTCATCAAAACAACATTCCTGTGATATGGTCATGGACCACATTAAACTAAAATGTACTAGGGGTAATATCTCAGCTTCTATGTTTGGATATATAACCGGTCGATATTGTCCATCAATGGCTCTGGCGTTGGTTGCAGAGATATCAATTACGACATGTTATTTATATTTAGTATTTCAATTGTGGCTAATCATATCTCTTATTGAGTAGCTAACATACTCCTTCAGCTTTCACTTATGTTATATGCAGATAATTAGTTCCACGCTGATTTGGGATGCAGGGTTTCTTGATTTATACAAGGGTACGAGCTGAGTTGTGGTCAAATAATGACAATGAGTTGGACTTCCTTCTTTGTCAACGTTAGGACTACTGGCTGAGGAATCAGAGGAATATATTAACAAAACGCGCGTCTCCGTCTCCTTTCTGGCTTACACGATTTGATTTGTTCGGCCATCTTTCATAAATCACATCCCAAGTTGGAATTACGGGTTTACTCGGTGGTTATACATAAACAAATGTATAATGAATAAGAAAACAAATGTGATTATTCTAATTTCATAAAAGGGTGTTGAAAATAAAAACTATCATCAGGTTTAGATTTTCAAGAGATTAACACTGCGTTGCGCTTCCTTGTTTGCTCAACCTGTTTAAGAAAGTAAATTACGATGAATGGAAAGAGAAAGTGGTAGGTTTTGACGTTAACGATACGTGTATGCATAACACACTTTATGGTCTGTGAATATATCAAATGCTTTGGGTCCAGTGTTTCATGTTTCAGTATTAATGTATCACTGTTTTAAATGTATATACGGTATTTTATTTTTTAGATTAGTAACTATTTTTTCATTACTGTGTATGTGTGTAATTCTGGCTTTTAGTTTTACTTCACAGAAACATAATATATTATCTCTGTGTTTTACAAAAAACTTTCTTGTAGATTTTATAAATACGTGGTCAAGCTTTATTTTCTGTCAATATTCTAAGTATGGCGAGGGCTTTGTATGAGATGGTAGTCTCTTTGATATTAAACGAATCAATTCGTGCATTCGCTTAATAGCTGTTATTTCAAATGGTACGTGTTTGTCTAGTACTATGTGAATATATTAAGTTAGTTAAGTTTGAAACAGTATATATAATTAGTCGGAAAAAGAACGACAAAATATTTTTTCCATTAAACGGTATTTCTTTGTGGGTTTCTTTGTGGGCAGAGAAAACCTTACCGTGTTGGCAAATGTATGGCTTTTTCTCAACACATTTTGTTCCCTTTTCAGTCGTTTCTCCTGTTTCTAACACCAGTTTAAAGCAATCTGTCGGACTGTGTCTTGGTTCTGAAGAAAACAACATGATAGGTTTGCATTTTCGTAATCAAGCTATATTACAAAGTGATGCATTTTAAATGATGCCACCTTTGTAACAACGATAATGATACGCGGTTTATGCAAATTGTGACATTTTTAAACCAAATATTGACTACTGGTACAATGTAATATAGAATTGATGAAGATTTTAACCAATATTTAATGGTGATTAACATGTCTCTACTCATATATAATGGAAAACGGCACAATTCCACATACATTATACTCCCACTGTCTTCTTGTTTAAATATACACTATGCAGTCACTTCTTTTTAGGTTATTGTTCTTCAATATGTAGAGGCAATGTTACAGTAATAGAGTTAAATTTGATTTTACTTATACATGCATATACATGTATGTGATATTCGCATTGACGGATTATAGCCGTATTTCTGTACCGTTGTGATAAACGATAAACATTACTTTTTATCTATAATTGTAATTGTTTATAAACTTAATTATGTATAAAATGATTATTTTCCCTTAAAATTATCAAACAAAAACACATTTAGGAAAGCATGCTTATGTACAGTAAAACTTCGCTATGAATGGTGGCAATGGCGCCTAACGTGTCACTGTGTGAAAGCACACGTATAGAGGAGTAGTTGTAGTCTACTGCCGTTTATGCTAGCTCTTGCGTTCCAAGAGATTTGTAATTAAAAGGTGCCAGGTTCAATTGTTGTCTAGACATTGAACACAATGACAATTGCACAACTTTGACTTAACAAGTGACACTTTCTTGAAAATCTACAACGAATCTTCAAAGAATTTGGCACGCACGTGACACGGTCACTCGAGATGGTATGTACAAACATTAAGTTCCCAGTATATAGACATCTGAGCTAAAGAAAAATCTGATATAGTTTTTCATAAAGTTTAACCAACTAAAATTCAATTATTTTGACAAAATCAAAGGCCATAACTCAATAACGTTCGAGTACATTATGTTAAAACGCATCCATCATATTTATTTTTAATAGCGTAAACCTTCTTACTTAACTTCAGATATTATCATTAAGCTCATTGATAAACTAATGCAAATCATATTGAAACAAACCTGCATATATATTTTATAAAAATCAATATACTTAGGTTATTGCGTAAACAATCTCAAATTCGATTATTTTGACATAATCAATGGGAATAACACCGCATGTCTTTATTTTGATCATTGCCGATCATTGAAACATAACCCTACTTTATCCCAATAAACGAGACGGTGTAAAACAAGAGGCCCAAGAGGGCCTGTGAACGCTCTACTGGCTGTTATACCATTGATGAATCGAGTCGTACTACATGGTGTCTAGAGTGTACACAAGGTTTTTCAAGTATTTGACCTAGTGACCTAGTTTTTGACCCCACTGGGACCCATTTTCGAACTTGACCAAAATATAATTAAGACAACATTTCGACAAAGTTTCATCAAGATCGGGTCAGAAATATGGCCTCTAGAGTGTACACAAGGTTTTTCAAGTATTTGACCTAGTGACCTAGTTTTTGACCCTGTGTGACCCATTTCCGAACTTTAGCAAGCTATAATTGAGACAAATATTCTGACAAAATTGCATCAAGATCGGGTCAAAAATATGGCCTCTAGAGTGTACACACGGTTTTTCCAAAGTTTGACCTAGTGACCTAGTTTTTAACACCATGTGACCCATTTTTGAACTTGACCAAGATATAATTAAACAAACATTTTGACAAAGTTTCATCAATATTGGGTCAGAAATACGGCTTCTAGAGTGTACACAAGGTTTTTCAAGTATTTGACCTAGTAACCTAGTTTTTAACCTCATGTGATCCATTTTCAAACTTGACCAAGATATAATTAAGATAAACGGTCTGACAAAGTTGCATCAAGTTCGAGTCAAAAATATGGCCTCTAGAGTGTACACAAAGTTTTTCCAATATTCGACCTAGTGACCTAGTTTTTAACTTCATGTGACCCATTTCCGAACTTGATTAAGATATAATTAAGATAAACAATTTGACAAAGTTTCATCAAGATTGGGTAACAAATATGACCTCTAGAGTGTACACAAGTTTTTTCAAGTATTTGACCTAGTGACCTAGTGTTTGACCCCACATGACCCATTTTTTAACTTGACCAAGATTTTATTGAGACAAACATTCTGACAAAGTTTCATGTTGATTGCATCAGAAATGTGGCCTCTAGAGTGTACACAAGAAAAGTTAACGGACGACGGACGACGGAAAACGGACAACACACCATCCCATAAGCTAAAAACAAACTTTACCGAGCTGTTATTGACATTAACAATCTGGTAAAATTTGATAAAGATCGAATGAAAAAAAATATGGCGTCTAGAGTGTACACAAGGTTTTTCAAGTATTTGACCTAGTGACCTAGTTTTTGACCCCATGGGACCCATTTTCAAACTTGACCAAAATATAAATAAGACATTTCGACCAAGTTTCATCAAGATCGGGTCAGAAATATGGCCTCTAGAGTGTACACAAGGTTTTTCAAGTATTTGACCTAGTGACCTAGTTTTCGAACCTGTGTGACCCATTTTCGAATTTTAGCAAGCTATAATTGAGACAAATATTCTGACAAAATTGCATCAAGATCGGGTCAAAAATATGGCCTCTAGAGTGTACACACAGTTTTTCCAAAGTTTGACCTAGTGACCTAGTTTTTAACTTCATGTGACCCATTTCCGAACTTGATCAAGATATAATTAAGATAAACAATTTGACATAGTTTCATCAAGATTGGGTAACAAATATGACCTCTAGAGTGTACACAAGTTTTTTCAAGTATTTGACCTAGTGACCTAGTTTTTGACCCCACATGACCCATTTTTGAACTTGACCGAGATTTTATTGAGACAAAGTTTCTGACAAAGTTTCATCAAGATCAGGTCAAAAATATGGCCTCTAGAGTGTACACACGGTTTTTCCAAAGTTTGACCTAGTGACCTAGTTTTTAACACCATGTGACCCATTTTTAAACTTGACCAAGATATAATTAAGACAAACATTTTGACAAAGTTTCATCAAGATTGGGTCAGAAATACGGCTTCTAGAGTGTACACAAGGTTTTTCAAGTATTTGACCTAGTGACCTAGTTTTTAATCCCATGTAATCCATTTTCAAACTTGACCAAGATATAATTAAGACAAACATTCTGACAAAGTTGCATCAAGCTCGGGTCAAAAATATGGCCTCTAGAGTGTACACAAGGTTTTTCCAATATTTGACCTAGTGACCTAGTTTTGACCCCACATAACCCATTTTCAAACTTGACCGAGATTTCATTGAGACCAACATTCTGACAAAGTTTCATGATGATTGCATTAGAAATGTGGCCTCTAGAGTGTACACAAGAAAAGTTAACGGACGACGGACGGACGACGGACAACGGACAACTCACCATCCCATAAGCTCTGCTGGCCCTTGGCCAGTAGAGCTAAAAATGGCTTAAAAGATAGCGGCAACACAGGCTGATATACTGTATTTCTACATCATAACACATTCGCCTGGAGGCACAATTAACATACACACGCATACATACATACAGTTACAGCTCATATGAATGGGATCCCATTTAAGGATTCAACCACACACACGCTCTATTAAGACAGTGACAATGAAAGGTGTCGGATCACTAGGATACTGTGAATTCAGTAAATGGTATTTATTAAAGGGAGATAATTCGAAAATAGTATGTAAATCAACGACTGGAATAGTTACATGCGATTTACGTTTGATGTTACCATTACGCATACGACCATGAGGCCTAGAGTTACGCTTTTGAATAGAAAATATAGAAAAAATGTCAATATTGGGATATTTTGAAATATTTCCATGTTCATTAATATTAAGCTATGCGACTATGACCTGAACATTTGTCATTTACCGATATATTTATTATGATGATGATATTGTTAGAATATTTTGATTAAACGAATGTCACCTGTGTGGCGGCTGTAAAGCTCACCCGACTACGAATCAGGAGTGTATAACTTACTGGTCCTTGGGGTCTTCGAGCCTAATCTGAGTGACTTTTAAGTAGAATTAGAATGTGTGAAAGGTGTTGCAGCTTATTTTATCTCTCATGAACAGACTCAATAAAGCCGAATCTGCTACTTTTCTCTATTGCTTGTGTTTGTTGCCTTAAAGGAGCTGCCTTTAATTAGGATGATAAGTGTCAACAAAAGTCGAAATGATTAATTCCAGTTAATATCTAGAGAAAACCCTTCTTTAAAAATTGAATATCGACAAATGCAAAGTTCCTATCACAATCCCATTATGGCGACATACCGTACGTGACGGAAGCATTTAAATGTGTACCACCGTCAACACATAGGATATTGAGAAATGCATCTATGGTCTTATTATATTATATTATTATAGTCTCATATAAATATTTCTTCTCTTTTGTTTGCATATGTATTACCTTGCGAAACTGTACGAGCTAAATTCTTTAGACACAATAATATACTTGTTTAACTTTACTGCAAGTTATTATTGCTGATACATTGTAGAGTTTCGTACCAACTTCCATAACATGTGTGAAGTTTCTTGAATATCCAGTCCAGTAAGTAACATCCAACTGCATCGTATTTGTCGCATAAAAATCTATTAAACTCCAGCGCGTGTCGATACAATTATATCTTGCTTCTTGCCATGCTGCTTCATTGTCGCCATGATACAAATACCACGTGTGGTCTGATGCATCTGTAAGTTGATAAGAAATATTTCATAACGAAATCTGGTGTAGTATTGTATAATATATATGTTTTTAAAACTGGCAAACTGCAGTATGTTGATAAGTAACTATTCAAAACGCGTTAGTGAATGTGTATGCGTGCGTGCGTGTGTGCGTGCGTGCTTACACATATGTATAAAGTATTCTTGTAGTTATGCAACTGAAACGCTCGGAAGATATCCTACGCGTTGATTAGTAAATGTTTTAGTATCACCTATCTACCGAAACCACAAAATCATTCACTGAACAGAATATCTTTCACAAACGAATGCTAAATAAAAAATACAAAAACAAATCCTAGCTAGATTTAGTGCTAAAAAAATATTGATATGCCAGCGCTTTCAACTTTACGCCTTTTACATTAAAAAATAGAGCTTACAACAAATATCAAATGATCATGAGAATATAGTGATTTTTGGTGATTTTTTAGAGTTTGTTCATGTTTTGCATATCATTTTAAAGGTCTTTGTACCAACATTTTCAAAATGATATTTTTTTTTGCAAGAAATTTATTTTTTTGATAAATATTTTGCAACAATGTAACCATAATTACTTCAAAATGAGAAATAAATGAAAATTCATAATGAAAATAAATCTGTTTTGATATACTGAAGGCTGTGCCTAGCCGAAAATCCCATGCCACCTAATATAACGTTAAGTATTTTGACCTCGAAAGTGACCTCGTGTTGAACTGCATGTCGCCATTTTCTGCCCTAGACAGTGGTGGTGCATATTAACCAAATACACGTGTTTAAGTGAAGTTTTTAGTAAAATATGAACATGCAATATATCATCCTTGTTATATTTAACCTTAACGTCAATACTTTCTTTGATAGGACATAAGATGTCGCTTTATTTATAGGTTCGCCGACGTTCGTTTACAATAATTGTCCGGCTTCACTCTGTTTTGGCGAAATTGTATTCTTACGCCAGAAATAGTCTTCTCAAACTCATCGAGTAAGATGGGGAGTTTTTCTCAAATTTAAGAAAGTTTTCTATTTCCGTGTTTATTTTAGATCATACGCATCCTAATTTTGTATAAATATTACACAATTACTACATCCTTTAATATTTTCACATTTACGACGTGCACCTGCAACGTGGGACCTACTTTTTCGGTTATAATATCCGGTGTATGTTATTTGGCACTTCCGAAATCACGAAAAAGATGATAATATTGCAATTATTCTTCTTGATATGGACGATTTCTATACAGCATTTGACAAAGCAATGTAGCTATATGATTGTTTCACCTAGTTTAAGTTGGTTGCTTATGCGATCGCCTCCCGATCAGCATGAAACATTCATAAAACCGTACTCATATCCAGCTGTCAAACCTCCATAATATCCCGTGCAAGCATGCACGTGAAGATAGAAATAACAATGGTAAAAATAGTCCAAATTTTAAATATATTTGAATATATAGGTGTTTTATTTTTATAAATTAGGGGTATTGTGACATTCAATTTTGACAAAATTCAAAAGGCACAGCCTGAGGTAGACATTGAAGCTGACTTCTTCACAATTATTTTTTCCAAAGCCGTAAAATAAAATGAACTTGAGATTCCGTCGTATGATGCCCAAATTACGGTTACATTTTAAAAAAATATTAATAATAATAAAAAAAATTGTGCAAAAACATTATTATTCAAAATCTTGGTTCGAAGACGCTTAAAACGATATGCAAAACATGCACAAACTCCAACAAAATCTCATATAAAACTAAATTTACTTTTATTTTTATTTTGGGCAGATGAGAGGAACCTTAAACTGTTTAGAATAAACATATTCAAGAAAAATTAACTGTTAATTTAAGCTGCTGATTCAATGTAAGTTAACATTGTAGCAGATAATATATTTAGTTTTATAAATGTATCAAAGCAGAACGGCTTACCATGCATTATTTAAGTTATAAAGAGAGAAAATATGATATAGAGGAATTTAGGATCACGCTATTCTTACTATATAGGCATAGTCCTCAGGGACTGTGTTTTACATGGCAGAAATACAGACTCCAGTATACTGGCTCGACGTGTTAAACGTTTTCTTCTAAAAGCGGAAGCAGTAGCGACTTAAGGTCATAAAACGCGATGTTCTGCCCCGGGGTCTCTTACTTGCATCTTTTCGGTAATAAGGCAAGCACATTACTACTCCACTATACCAAGGCGCCAGAAATCAAAAGATGTGTTTGTTTGGTGTTTAACGTCATTTTCCAGCACAATTTAGGCTATGTATGGCTGTCAATTTTTTTATGGTGGAGGTAGACCACCCACTTATTCCAGGGTAGAATCAGTACTGTATACCTCCGGCCATTGGTAAAAATGAAGAAATTGAATTTTCCGGCTTATAATTATGTCACAGAATTAAAAGAAAGTCTGTCGCTTACTAATTTCTTATTGATTTAAGTAGCATGATAGCTAAACCATCAACACAATCCCAGTATGCATTACCTTCATACGTTTTGACATTGGCAGAGTCTCATTCGGTAAGCTCTTTTCGCAATATGAATTACTAAGAAATACTTTATTCGTAATGAAATAAAATAAAATTTGACAAAGAATTGACAAGCATTTAGTATTTACTCAATCAATAACTCATGTGCGCTATTTTATTATTATTATTATTTGCGAATTACAAAAAGCAGATACAGAAGTCGAACAGGAAAAGTAGCATTCACAAAATGCAGTCAACCAAATATATGCTTTCAAAACAAACAACAATAAATGATATGGTCAAGCCTCACTCTAACCCCAATGTCATCCCGATTATACGAGACGCTGCTCATAAGGAAATCCCGCCGGAAACGGTAAAACAATAGCATTGTATATCCAATACAAATAAGGCTTATATCTACATGCGTTTTCATAATATCCACCTAATATCTTTAAAATAAATGAACAAATGAATGAAAGACTAAATGAATGAATGAATGAATGAATCAACGAATCAATCAATCAATCAATCAATCAATCAATCAATCAATCAATGGATATGACCGATATTCTTGACTGATATTCTTTTGTTGAATTAGCACATGACGACAAATGACAGGTAGTGAACTCTGCAGTATAGAAATTAAAAACGTACACATTTCGAAGGAGAAAAAGTTATGTGTATAACTTCAGCCAATAAGTAGGCAATAATATTCCGCTCGTCTCTCTCTCTCTCTCTCTCTCTCTCTCTGTACCGGTAAGATGAAAATGAAGTAACAAAAGGTTATTTTCCACAAAAAAAACAACAACAGCAAATTACATAAATGAAGTTGTTGAAGTTCTAGTATTAAAGTGATATAACCAGTGTGCAACATAGGATAAGTAGAATGACATGTGAATCACAAACATACATGCATACACAGTAAATGAGGACTATAAAGAAAAGATTTGTTAGTAAGGCAAAAAAAAGGTACGTACACAGAAAGTTTCGTTGCAATACCTTATTCCTTACTTAAGTTATTGAGCGGAAACCGTTTTTCTATTTTAGTAACAGTGACGTTGATCTTGATCCCAATGACCCCAAATGCAGTTCAAAATTTTCTTTCCATATAAGGTACCTACACGGCAAGTTTCGTTCCAATATCTCAATCCCAACTTAAGTTATTGAGCGGAAACCGTTTTAATATTTCTAGTAACAATGACCTTGACCTTGATCCCAGTGACCTAAAGTGCAGCAAGTTTCAATCTAATATCTCATTCATTACTAAAGTTATTGAGCGGAAACCGTTTTTTTATATTTTAGTAACAGTGACCTTGACCTTGATCCCAGTGACCCCAAATGCAATCCCACGCTTCCTTTCCATAAAAGGTACTTACACCGCAAGTTTCGTCGCAAATATCGCCATACCTCATTCCTAATAAAAGTTCGTCCACACGCACACACGACCGCCAAACGACATACCCCAATCTAATAACCAGAGTTTTCCAAAGACTGGTTTAAACCATATTTTTATTGTCATTCGAGGCATTCCTATTGTAGAAATAGTATGACAAACTATAAGTAAGATGTAAAACGTTTAGCCAATTTAATTGATTTTAGCTAACAATTGCGTATGAAGTATGATTTTCAGTAACTTGAAAGAAGACATCCATAGCCTCCTAATTTTCTCTTTTTTGTGAAAGGCCTTTCAAAATTGTCGCATATTCATTACATACATATAAGATATATAGGAGTTCCTTAAACTGTATCATTTTGATTTCATTTATATCGCCATGACTTTATTTGTTGCGTATATTGATCAGTTCCATATCGTCATCTAATTAGGACGCGTTGCTAATTTATCCAGGGTTTAAGCAAAATCAAACGGTTCAAAAATGCACTGACTATTGTCACATTGTTACTGTGAGTATTGCTATAAATGTGTTCTTCGATTTCATCAGTTTTTGAGAAATCACATGCTTAGCCTCCATACAATGAATAATTTGTTTGAGAAAACTCAACAGTATGAACTGACAAACACGTAAGAAGTAAACGTAAGTACGCAGTTCAGTAAAGAATATAATGAACTTACACAGGGGCCTAGCTTGTCTGAATATGATGTGTAGGCTGAGTTCTAGGGGGGTCCGCGGTCATGCTTCCCCGGATTTTTTTTCAGCTAGACTGTCGGAGGTGCGTTTTGGCGTATATTTCGTACCGGTGAATATGTCTATAAGAGCATCAATATCCTTACTTTTTACCGTAAATTATATCAAAACAAAAACATTTACCCATCGGTTATCTCTGGATCATAGTTGAGTATATTTTGTTGCGATTTTATAATTTAGCCCCTTACCCCTCTAGGCCTCCGATTTTTATTGCATTTTTAGCATCTTTATTTTGTCGATTTGTGTAGGCCTCGGCCTATAGGAAGCTACGCCCCTGTAACATACGAGTGTGTGTCACACACAAATTAGGAACATGTAAATAAATGTACACGATATACACGTCATACTGAAACTCTCATTATTTCATTTAAAAGTATTTAAATACTTACCAACGGATGAACACAAGTATTGGTTTTTATTTTCACAAGGAGTTTGTTTTGAAACAAGTCCGTTATGTGTCCATTTAAATGTCATGCAGGGGTACATTCTGTCATCTGGAATATAAATTGATGCCAACAGATTCGTTGCGTACATTTATTTCTCATCTGCCATTCACACTCCTGGTGATCTGTAAATTGCGAGAACAGGTTATTGCATAGTACAACAGGTATGATCAATACAGTGATAAACCAAATTTGACGGTGATGATTGTGCGTGGCTTGTCATGAAACTCCGACAATTTCAAACACAATAATTATACCAGGAATCATTAAAGTAATACCCGATACTCATTCTTACCTTTCCAGTTTCGTAAATTGTGTTAAATTGTATTTTGTATCTAGTTATTCCATTCATTGTCATAATTTGCAGAAATTGTGTATAAAATCATCAAAGTATCAAACTACCAAAGTTGTACGCATAATGTGAAAGTCAATATGCATGTGCCAACAAAACTTCGACTACTTAAACTAAAACACATAGAAACTATCTGCAATTGTGTTACTGTATGCTTCAAAGTAGAAGGTTTAAAATATTTTTTGAACAAAAAATTAACGACTTTAAGACAAACATCCATGGTAACAGAAACAGCAGCACTATGCAGAGGACGACCCCATACAATATGCAATTTGCATTTTAGAATTTATTTGTAAAATGTATAACATAATATACATGATATAAACAACCTCATTCCCGTCTGGATTTAGTTTTCTGTGTTATTAACTATAGTTTGTTCTCTGTGCAATGTTGTTGTTTTTATCTTATTCCATCTGTTCTTTGGTCTTTAATTTCGCTCTCTATATATACTAATGTGTCTACTGGAAGGGAATGAGATAATAATTGATTTACTCACGAAATAAGTGTATAAAGGCTTGTATGATAGCGATCTGATTCTAATGCACTACCCTGTGCTCGCTGCGTACAGATTCCCCAGGAGTGATTCATATTTTAAAAAGACTATAAACTCAGTAGTGGTATTAATTACTGGACCTTTGAGATCGTCAAGCCCTTAATTGTAGAATACCGCTTAAGCCGGTGATAGGGAGGCGTGAGAGGTGTTGTAAATACTTTTACTTCTCATGAACAGACTCAGTAAAACCGGGTCTGCCAATTCTTGTTTTTGTTTGTTGCTTCCAAGGGATCCACTTTTCAGTATTTATTGACATTCACACTAGCGTTTGTGCAGTGCTGTGTGGCGGCTGTAAAAATCGCACCGACAACAAATCAGTAGTGTTATTACTTATTTGAACTCTGGGATCATCAAGCCCATGAACATCTCGTTTACTCCCAGCGATTGTTAAGGACATTTCCTACAGTTTCTTCATATTTTTCCTATGAACTTTTTTAAGATTTTGGTATAAAGCTAGAACGGGCTATCCTAAGCACATTTCAGCTTTAAAACAATAGACCATGAGCTTGGTTTCTGAGATATCTTAAGATGAATATATCACCTATGATCAAATTTTGGCAAATTTCCTATAATTTCAGTACAGCCTAAATTATGTATTTAGCAGGTGTTTTCTACTATTACTGTTTTTGTTAAATAATGATATATTTTTATTTTGACTTTGAATGTGAACGGACCTCCGAAACACACTTGGATTTCCAAGACCGTTTGAATTATCATTGCTTTGTTATTATATTGGATTACCGATTCTATTACAGAATTTATGAAATAACATTATTAATTTTGGATAACCGAATTTATTGATTTATGGATAACTGGATAACCAGATTGAATATTAGTGGAGAAATAAAAACAATTAAGAACATTACGTCGTTTATTCTTCAAATCACACACGTTAAAACAACATCACGGCGTTACGGTCGCGTTAATACTTACACGAGCTTGGTAGAACCAATTGCACGTTAGGTCGGGTGGGGGCAGGGGAGTGGGTATAGCGCTTCCTTAGAGTGACTGAATAATACTTACATGAGCTTGGTAGAACCAAATGCACGTTAGGAATTTCAAAAGAGAACAAGAAAGTTACTATTTAGGACTAATTGTGCAATCATAAATAATGAGCTCATCAGCCACAACGAATCAAGTTTAACAACAGCAAGTACCTGTGGTTTTCTCTAAACAATGAGGTATATTACACCAATGATATTGTTTATTTGGGTCCGTCGTGTAACACCATGGACGTCCATGTCTAGAAGGGTCTCTGCAATAGTTGGATGCATTCTGTACAGTGCCGTCCGGATAGCGGTAATCTTCGGTATAATTGTTTCTATGAGGAATGTTGGTGGCCCAGTGTTGACATGTATATCCAAGTCCGAATGCTGGTTTTGAAATTGTTCCATTCCATTCTGACGACTGGGTATAGCATATATCTAGATAATATATTATTATATATTTTACATACGTTGATATTTGCGTGATAAAATATCCAAAACAAATCTATAAAAAGCTTCGATAAATAGGTTTGCAAATACGTTAAAAGGATTAGCAGATTGCTTATGTCGTTACGTTCTTTATTTATAGTGATATACTCAATAGGCATAATCAATCTTAATTGAACACCTCATCGACACTTCTATAACATATACTACAAAAGCAGTATTACATTTAAAAATAATCATACTAAAACAGATACATTTTAAATGCATTTACACTCAAAGTGTACCAACCAAATTTAATTCACAGATGATTACCAACCCTTCTACACATATTATACAAAAACATAACTGTCTGTCCAATGGTGAAGATCATCAGTTTCAATGGTTTTTTTAATGCTAACATAATTTAATATGTTTTTTTCAGCAGTCCATGATTCATATTTAAAGGTAGGTAGGTATTATCTGAAATAATAGCATCCGTATCTTAGGAAATGTGTCCACGGGGAACTTGAACGCCCTGCTTAAGGGTTATCAGTTGCTTAGGAAATTGAGTCACTAAATTGTTTATTCTAAAAAAAGTAAGTCATCGAAGATATTTATATTGCACTTTGGTAGGCAAATGATGGAGTAACCGAAAACTTGATTTTAAAACTTGAATGTACCTTAAGTCATAAGATGGCAGAGGGTATTCACATTCTATTCTATCTACCTTTCCCTAACGGAATTTTTCATGATCAGATCATAGTGATCTTGACATCTGACCTACTAAGCTTAAAATTAATGGAGGTAGTTTTTTAACATGGGTACTATTTCTGTAAAGTTTCAAAATTGTGGTTCTAATAGTTACAAGTTACAGTGAGGAAATTATCTTAGGATTCAGTCAATGTCAGTTAAATGTGACCTTGGTGACCTACTGAACCCAAAAGTAATAGGCTTCCTCCTCTGAACAAGGCCAATGAACCTATTAAGTTTAATAAGTGTGGGTATCATATTTCCGGGATTGTCATTTGCACTGAGTATGCCCATATGAAGACATGGTGACCTTGACCTTTGACCTACTAAGCCTAAAAGTGATAGAGTTTCTCCTCTCACCAAGGGCAATGTATCTACAAAGTTTCATGAGTGTATGTATTATACTCCTGGAGTTATCACTTGGAATATGTACTGGTGACCTTGACCTTTGACCTCAAAAGCAATAGGGTTTCTCCTCTGACCAAACGCATTGTATCTATGAAGTTTCATGAGTGTGAGTGTTGTGGTTTCACAGTTATTTGACGGAATATGTATTTCCATATCAGGTTATTGTGACCTTGACATTTGGCCGACTGACCCCAAAGACAATAACTTAAGTTTCTTTCTCTTGCCAAACGTCAATGCACTGACAAAGTTTCATCAGTGGGGGTGTTATGGTTTTGATGTTATCGTGCAGAATGCATATTACCAAATAAGGTCATAGCGACCTTGACCATTGACCTGATAATCCCAATGAAATACAATATTTTCTCTTAATAAGGGCACTGTAACTATGAAGATTCATGGGTGTAGGGGTTATGGTTTTGAAGTCATCCCACGAAATGCCTATTTCCATATAAGGTCACAGTGGCATTGACCTTTGACCAAATGACCCAAAATCAATAGGATTCCTCCACTCACCAAAGTCAATGTACCTATGAAATTTCTTGAATGTGAATGTTATAGTTTCGAAGTTATCCTTGACCATTGTTCCACTGAACCATAATCAATAGGGTTCCTCCTCTCACGAAAGGCAATGTACCGATGAAGTTTCATAAGTGTGGATATTATGGTTTCGAAGTTATCAGATGGAATGTCTATTTCCATATAAGGTAATGGTTTCTCAAGGTAACTTTTGATTTTAACTATATATTCGTCTGATAATGGACTTGTGTTATTTCTTAATGCTATTTAAAGAAAACATAGAATATTTTCAGCTTATGCCATTCTAATGTTGGAAAATATGTTAACATACTTGTAATTTATATTTTCGGAAGCTTTTTTCGAAGGTCATTGATAAGTAAGAAACGCATGGATGGAGTCACACACACACTGACCAATGATATTGTCTACAATGCTAACATTATATCGATACACATAACTCTTTTAATGAACCGACTACATGACCTAGTCATACGGATTGTTAATCCGAATGGGTTCGAATATCGCACATGTAATACTGTTTTTAGGGAATGGTTGTGTATTGTTGGTGTTGCTTCGTCGATAGCAGGTAAAGACACGAAAAATGATTGTTATAAAACTACCTTACATACGTGTTTGGAGCCGTGGTTTACAAGATTCAGTTTGGTAGTAAACCAAGCGATAACACCACTCCATTTGCCTTTATAGTCACACTACGTCAGCTACTAGACTTCAGCCCTTAAAACAGCTATATACTAGTCAAAATTCCTAAGTATCCACCTAAAAATATGTCAATATTATTCTCATTGTTTTGTATATTTCGCGCTTGGTTAGAGATACGGCTGAACTGCTAAATAACAAGTTTAATTCATTTGCTCTGATTGCTTAAACACATTTTAAAGTCGATGTGTTTTCTTAGAAATAAACTATAACACTTATACAACTGTTGTTGTTGTTGTTATTGTTGTTAATTCTGAGGATTATAGTGCCTCCGCCCATCATGTGACACCAGAGAATCCCGGTACGCCACGGGCATTAGGTGTGCACTATTTCTAGATGAATGATGAGTTGTGTCTTCGTGATGTGTCTGCGTCGATTCAGTTGTGGTGAGTTGTGTTATGTCGCTACGCTCTGTGTACTTTCGCTGTGGCGGTGAGTGTTGGCTGCTACGGTGTTGCTTCTACATCTTCTACTGGTGTGTCCTACATCCTCTACTGGCCGTCTGGGTTCTGTATTGTTGGGGGCCATCCCCATCACAATATGACCCCTGCGCCGCACACACCGCCCGACGTCCTTTCCCCCTTGGTCACTGTCGAATATAGGCCTTTCGGTCCGCGGACTAGACTTCCAGGATATGTGGACGTCAGATGATGTGTGCTGTGATGGGACGCAGGAGACATCTTCACTCTCGGTCAGTCAACAATCATTCCGTTAATGCTGCAGACTATTCTGTCTATCGCAAGTAGAAACGGTTTCGGCAGTCCCTGCGGTACGTTCGAGGGCGGTGCGGGCAAGGATCGACCCAATAGGTCAATCCTAATTGCTTGTTGTTATACAACTGTGTACATAGGATTTTGTTAAGTACTTCGAATTATTTCACATTTGGATGTTCCTAATTCTAAAACTTGCCAATTTTTTATTTTATTTTGACATCATGTTTTACTAGCATTACCACTACAAATGCGTTTGCTAAAGAAATTTTCGAAATAGTTTATGTTAACCTTAAGTTACTTGAATTCAAACAATATTCAAGTAAAAGGGAGGTAATTTAGGAGTATCCACACTCGGAAGATCTACAATAAATCGTTCAAACTGTTATGTTGTTGTTGTTTATATTTTTTTCCTACCAATTTTAAGAAGTTTCTATCTTTAAGCATTCTTCTTTAACAACAACATGTGTGTAAGTAGTGTAGTTATTTAAAAGATTTAATGAAAAAGTCGATATTCTAACGTTTAATTAAAAACATTGTATTTCTGAAATCCTACCGCATTAAACTATTGTGTTATCTCAATATGCAAGTATGGATAATATATATTATAATTTTAACATTTTTAATGTCGTTTTTAACTCGGGTTTTGTCTCATTTTCCCCCGATAAATATTTTTTTCTCTTGACGTTTTTAAATTAAAGACCAGTTTCAAAGATTTACATTACCATATCTATTTCACTAAATGATAAAATACGTATTTACCATTCATGTATATTGTAATAGAGCTGTCACCGCCGCATCTTTCATCGTTATTTCCAGGACACGTTTCTCGACATTTGTCCTTAGTTCTAACAAGTGTCCCTTCAACATTATCAAGGCAAATACATTGTGTGTCCTGTAATTATAGTATACACATAAACACATTATAAAGCATTATGACTAATGTACTCTTTTATTCTTTAACTACTAAATAAAATATCGGAAATAACAAACACAATATCTAACTTTAATATATCTGAAGTTGGCTATAGTTGGCAGGAGCATTTTGCTTCAGAGCTACATGTGTGCGTACAAGAATCAACATATCCGCCATCCTATTTTAGATTTTAGTTCATGCTTAATGATAACTATTGCAGCTGTATTGTACCTCTTTAGCTGAACTTTATCGTTAAACGATGAAGTCGATTTTAAATAGTTTACAATAAATACTCGGAGTTGGTTAAATCACATCACGTGATCACATTACATACATGTATCGATACATTCAATAACCGATAATTACAATCTTTTGAAACGTGAACATCTCCGATTACGAAACATGTGGTTCTTTTTAACATTTCGGAAAATAAATAGGTTAAGACTGTACATACTCAAACTTACTAACTTGACTATCAATGATTTACGATTGAAGCAATTTTAGTTCGACGAACACCAATAAATTCCGCATAAAACCCAGAAATTGATGCATAAAATATCAATGTTTTCTAGTCACAGATAACAAAAGACTATTTTTTGTTTATATTCATTAAAAAATAATGCTCATAGCGCATGGAACGGGAAACACTGATGACACATTAAAGTAGTCCGGCTAGGGGAAACCTTTTTCTTGTCCACGATGAAAGCAATGGGTCACAATGGGTCACACTGCGTAAGTCCTCTAAATAAAATGCAAAGCGTCCCATTAGTTTATAATATATATCTAGTTTGGTTATGAACATGCAAAGCAGAAACACCGTCGAACATATGTAACGTAGTCCACCGGCCATGCACACTGGGCACCCTTTATGAACAAACTAAGTTTAAATTGCGTTAAATTTTCTGAAAAGTTGTGCGATATATTTTTAATTCAACAATTTCTTTAGACCTGTAAGGGCTGTGACTGGACAGATCGAAGTTTTGTTAAGCTCCGACTAGTCATTCTTTATCAATGCTCCACGCATTAGGCGTTTACTTTGCAAAGGATCCAATTATGAATTGCCTTTATGTATCAATTGTAATGCTTATTATGCTCAGAGCGATCAATCATTGAAGATTTTAGATTAATATGGCGTCGTAGAGAAACGAATGCTAATATCGTGAAATACCCGTATCATATTTTATACAGCAGATCTCTATACGTCTTCCTAGACCAAGAGTTTTGTTACGTATTTAAAACGTTCACATTACAAGAGCATTATTGTTTAACAACACTATTATGTCTGTTTTTTGTTTGAGCACAAAATCGTACACAGCAGTTATGTCCACCGAGAAAGATATTATATCTGAATATATAACTCAGCGCACCGATTTCTAAGCCTGTGTTGTGTTGCTGACTTCTAGTGTGTTCACTAACCCATATCTCTCCAAACCTTTATCTTTATATCTAACTACCGCAAAAGAGGACGTAAACTGTACTGCGACCCAATTTATGAAAAGTGTGATAGTAAGTTATGTTTGTCAATTTAATATTCTATAACTTGTTGATAACATAATAAACATCAAATGTCATAAATAAGTACTTATCGAAGACAAGTTTATTGCTCATCCCAAAAACCTACCGGAAGGAACACCCTCTTATGACCTTCAACACTCTAGTTCTAAGCATTTTATACTGACGGCAATTTAGACACAAATACTATACGTGTACTGGTATGGAAGTGTGTGAAGCACAGATATACGTCATGTCATCATGACGGATCACTGGTAAAAATTATCACTGTTAATTTTGATATTGTTGATAACGTATTCGGCATCTGTTTGCTAAAGGTCCTAAGTATAATACGATTACCTTCAACTATTGCTTTAATGCCTGTCGTGCTTTGATCGCCCAATCCATTGAGGATTTTAGTATTGAAGATTTTAGTATACACTGGTGTCGTAGAGAACATGCGGACCCAAACTCTCTTTCTACTTGGAAAAAGTACACGTATTAACTTTTATAATGCTAACCCCTCTTTACTTCCTCCGAGACCTAGGTTTTCCTTTCGTAATTTAAAATTGGGAATTCACGAAAATTGTTTTAGTTACTGCTGATAAAGCGGATAATAATGTAATTATTGTTTGACGCCTACATTACGTCAATGTTTTATTTCTGGAACTCGGTAGCTTGTGTATTACCTGTAGTCCGAAATAGTTCCAGTTTTTACAGTGGTTCAAGCAGACCATCATCTGGTTGTTTTTAAATTTGGTGTATTTAAATGAGGCCATGACTGTCGAATTTGTTTCGAAGCAACCTGCAATAAATTTAAACGTGGAACTACAAGAAAAGGTACAGTAGATGCATGCGTGAGAATGAGAAGTGGTTCCTACAAACGCAACACCCAAACGCAGTGGCATCGTAGGTGCGCACTGTATCACATACTTAATCAAATTAACTTTTACAATGTGTATTCCTTTTATGATACACCGCAAAATCACGCGGTGAGAGCCGCAATCTCTATGGGATAGGAAGGCATAGCAACATTAATATAGAATAGTAAGACATGATAACACTGATCGCCTGCACGGTGAGATGTTTTACTACCACCACATTGCACAAGTGACACAGTTGTGAATACAGCATATACATTATATCTTCTTTAGATGTTTGTATGTTACTGAAAATTGGACATAGTGTAATAGTCTAAATCGCCGTCAGTAACATATGCTCTTACATTGTTACAGAACAAACATACGTCCCTGAGCTAATCGGTCAAGTATGACAAATTCGTTATTAGGATTCTTGACAGGGAACATGGGCTCACAATCCCTGCCTGGAAAGTATATTCCACCTCGCCTAACGGCTCGGGTGAATATAATTTCCAGGCAAGGAAAGTGAGCCCATGTCCTCTGTCAAGAATCCTAATAACTAATAATGGAAAGGTAGTATATCATGCAGATAAAAACATTTGTCTTTACGGATGTAATGTTGTGAATGTGTCATTGTAAAATGTAATCAAGAACGTCTTAAGAAGTTTTAATTGATCAAAATCAATTAATACAAGAGTTTTCATAAACGTTATCCAAAACTTTTTATACGATCTTTTACGTCAGCATGGCATAAAGTTAAACGTTTAGAGATGTATATACTGATGCAGATACTATAATAGGACTGCATATGGTTGCTTATGTAATTGAGGAATCCAGTCCATACGATCAGAAACAATTTAATTATAACTCCGATTCGAAGAATTCAAGGCTATATGGAAATAACCTTGTAAGGACATACGTATACATATTGTGTGCGCAACTCCTCAACAGTTTCCAGTTAAATGAAACTTGGTGGACAAGCGCATATTTTCGGGGCTTGCCTGAATGATGAGTTTTCATTGAGTTATGCCCTTTTTTCGACTTAGCTAATTTCTGATATATACTGAACAAAGTGAATGAATTATTGTGAGCCCACCTCCTTCTACAGTTTCTAATTAAAATGAAACTTGCTATATAACTCTTATGTCATGAGTTTATTGTCGGGGCTTTCCTGTTCCATACATTTCAGTCGAATAACGCATCTTTTTCATATTAGTTTATTTCTTATTGACATCCGTCTGTCCAACAAATATTGTGTTCGCCACTCCTCATACAGTTTCCTAACGAATAAAATCAAAACTTAATATACAACTAAGACATGAGGTGGATACGCGCACATTATCGGAGTGTATATGTCGATGACTTTTATTGACTTATGCCAATTTTCGGACTTCTATTTCTTATACATTGTATATAATGAATGTATTTCTCTGTGCTCAACTACCCCTACAGTTTCCATCCGACTGAATTGAAACTCGGTATGCAACTCTGACATGAGGTGGATATGTGCATATTATGGAGCTTTTTCATTCACTATTTTTGAATTGATTTAGGCACCTTTTTCGTCTAGTTTATGTATTATATACTATATATTGTTTCTTATATATTGTGTATATATAGTGAATGCAATTTTTGCAGATAACTCTTCCTCATACAACGTGCTATACAGCGCTAACGTGAGCTTGACGTCTGCATATGATCCGGGCGTTCCTGTCTGAAGATATTTCACTGAGTTTTGACTTTTTTTCGACGTAGTTTTTTTCTTATATACCGTATATATTTAACTGCAATATTGTGCAGCTCCTTTGATGGGAATGAAACTTGAAATTCCCATAATTGTTCATGGTTTACAGTGCACTGAAATGAACATATGGACATATTTATTATCGCGTATTTTTACTTGTGTGTCTTTACCCATACAGTAGGTAGCGGGGATTATTATTATTCGCCCCAAAAGGGCGACATCTCTTGTTTTAAGAGAATAAAACTGTGTATAAAGCATGGATATAATGTAGTGGTCAAACATTATTAGCTGTTTGATCAGCAGGAACGAGAAATATATGTTATGACATTCCTTAATTCTAGTGTTTTAATTCGGATATCTGGGTCCGAGCCTTACCGACTCTACTGGGATTCTGCGGTTGGTATATGACCAAGATACTTATTTCCTTAACATTCTCTAGACTGGAATTTAAACCGAGCAGACCCGTGTATCGGGAAAGGTCTGAGGACTGCAGAGACATGTTTGAGGATTACATGTGCCCCTAATATGTATTACGTTATCACAAACAACTTTTATATGCTTTGTATTCGCGTATTTTTGAAGTATTTGTTAATTGATTCTTCAAACAACTGCACATTGTGTGATTAAATTATGTTTAAAGCATTCTGGTACAGGTTGTCTTCCCTTAAAAAAACGTTAACATCTTCATGTTTAGCAATATATATCAGACAAGGTAATTTGCACCGCTAGTCTTGTATCATAGGTGTGTACATATGTTTAGCGTCGTTAAGGATTTTATAACCTACTGGACTCGTTTGATAGAGAAACAAATGAAAATACCTTTAAGCCAAGCCCATGGAGTAAAGTATTTCCCGGACCACATTTCTCGTGTACCATTAGACTCAACTATATGTTGTATGGCTTTTGTTGACAATTGGTTGAGTGTAGGTAAGTGTCCACCTTCGTCTATACATCGTGCCGACGCTTCATGCCATGACAGACTCTCTGGTTGTAAGGTATATCTATCGCTCACTACATAAAACATATAAACATGTAACATTTATTAAACAGAAAAATACTGAATGTTTACACACCTATATTTTTCATTTTGATTAAAGGGACACCCGGCATTCTTGTCTTACACATCTATTCGTTATATAGTAGAATGTCTAATGCTCTTCAATATCATGTAAAAATCACAAACTTCGTATGGATACTGAGATATTTACATTCTCACGGAGCCAAACTATTGAAAATCAGCCATACAAATGGGGAGAGATTTAGCCTAGTTAAAAGAAATAATTACTTTCAGAATGTAAACACACATCGCGTATAACGTTAGCATTTTACAGCAACTCATAAATCCATAGCCACCCTGGTATTCAGAAATAAACAGAGAATTAAAAATTGAAAAGCGCCCTCTTTAAAGACCTATTTGATCATTGCAAAAGCATGGAAAGCTTGCTTATTTACCGTTACTGCTAACATGCTACATGACCGATTAGCTGAGGTATATAAACTGAGGCCCGATTAAAATTTCTAATTGAAAAAACATTGATATATTGAACAGTATCTAGGGTATAACAGTATATAATACTTCAAACTTTACTTTTATGAAGCAAAACAATATATATATATGTAAAAAAAAACACAGCTGTACTAAATACATAACGTTGTTGATAAGTTATTGTTTTTATTAGAAAAAACACCAAAACACAATTGTGTTGTTTTGATGTTTTTTATGTCCTTAAGGACTTTGAAAAGGTACGGAAAGCTTGTTTATTTACTGCTAGTATGCTACATGACCGATAAGCAATATAAATATAAATGTAGGCCAGAGTAAAGTTTTAAATAGCATTGTTATATTGGACAGTAACTAGGGAATATCGGTATGAAATATTTTGAGCTTTTATTTTAAGAAGAGAAAACAACACATTAACAAGTTTACTGGCAGGGATAAATGGGTAAAAGTGCGGTATGGTGCAAGAAAATGGTTTAAATCCCCAGCGGCCCTTTTTGCCTCTGACCGTTCTCTGTCGTCAACATTTTATGTGTGTGATGTCATATCTTGCCTTTTATTCATCTTTGTAATTACTGTTTTTATATGCGTGCCTTTCGTTGACCGTGGTCATTAAAATGCTACATTTCCTGTTCCACATTTTAAGCTATACTAAATACAAAACTTTGTCGATAAACATTGTTTTCAGAACGAAACTTTCTAAAACCAAACCGCAACAAATGAAAACATGTCTTCATACAAAAGCTGTATTGGGAGGGGAGGGCATCATCATCTGATACAAAATTAAATAACATAATTTCTTCATGCAATTGTGTGTCTAAAAGTGATTACAGTCACCTATACACATTCTCTCCCCCATAAATACAATAGGCTCGAAATAGGTCCTTAATACGCAACTGCTTTTGAAAGCACTACGCAAAAAAACCCATAAAAAAACAAAAAAAAAGCCATACTTCATACTCCTTTTCTACATAACTTGCATATTTTTTTAATCGTAATTATTGGAATAGTTCAAATCAAGCTGATTTTGCATATTAGCATATGTTGAATATATACTGCAAAGATAATATACTCGCACAAAGTAATCACAAATTGTATTACCATTTATCATTACGTGGTCTCACCTTAATTCTATTAAGCGATGGGAAAGCTGATATTAGCTGAATTTTAAAACGGATATTTCGACAATAAAACACGCTTACAAACATTTTTTACTGAACAAATGCTATAACCTCTTTAAAATTACCTATAAAGGTTTTCATTTTACAATATGCAAACCTTTTAAGCCTAATTAAGGTTTTATTTAATACTCCAGCCAACCCCGTTTTCGCTTCTTGGAGGGGTTGGATGGGGTATGAAGGTTAATACTCGGACCACGTAATGTTTAATAATATTCAAGCAGGGTTAAAGTCAACTGATACTGGATTAATAAATATATGTGCCACTTTAATCTTTATTACTTGATAAATTGTTCAATAGCCGTGTCCTTTTAAGCTCAGACAATAGGTAAGCTGTTTTGTTTTTTATCAATGAAGAAAGACAATTGTTTAATTAATATTTACATTTCTGTTGCACTCGTCCTAGATTAATCTAATGCGGCCACATGCTTCTATTGCGATAATTGAAAGAAACTAGGATAGGTAGACGAATAAATAGTCTTATAGTTAAGATATAATACTCAAAATGTGCTAAGGATCATTTTTATTCATCCATATAATTTCATTAGAAAATAATTCACGATAACGATATTAATTTCATTGATACTTCAACAATTCCACAATTTGAATCAAGTCATGAGATCACATGACCATACACTGCCCCAAATAATTTCATGTAAAATAGAAATAATGCTATTTATTTCAGCAAGAAATTTAAACAGCAAAAAAGTGATCCTTAGAAATTTTTGAGTAGTATATATAAAACAAGACTGGAAGCCTTCGGACATAATCGTTTTTTTCCGGAATTTTATTGTTCCGTGCGTAAAATTCACTCAAGGTTCGATCAGATATACATTATTGTTTGTTTCTGCAACACTGGTTTCTGCTCTAAGGATTTCAAAGCTTATAATCAATTAAAAGGAAAAACAATGGACCCATTTAATGAGAGTTAAAGAAGAAGAAGAAGAAGAAGAAGAATAGAATAGTTCAGAATATTCAGTTTAAACCGATATGTAAACATAAGGAGGAGATTGAATTCTACATTTTGAGCTATCGATAATTTTAAATACCGATATTTGCTTTCATACTTTAAAATCAAACTATTGATTTCAATTATTAAATGTATTTACCTCTCCAGTTTAATTGAAACCCTCTTCTTTGTTGCGTGCTGCTTGACGTAAAATGAACAATCACTACATTTCCCGAGCTAACGACAGGATCAGGTAGGCTGTAACCACATTGTTTGTCATATAGTGATTTGTTAGTTAGACCATCAACTATCTGAAATTGGGAAGTGTATAGGGCTATCATCTACACATAGCATAGCATATGCATACGACCACCTCGTGTTCAGCCATTTTAATGCTACTGCATTCTATTGAAACGTTTAATGTATGCATGGCATGTCACCGTAGTATTACATATGTGTTTTGTATGCTATACGTTGGCTTGACCTTTGCCTAATATTTGTAATTACCTTTGTTGATAATGTTATAGTGTACGCTTAAGCTTCAAAATACTTATACATTTGGCTTTTCACTTCAGCTTTACCTCACTACCTTTAATAACTTTACATTGCATATATAAAAGTGTGTAATAGTCATGGTTTGCGTGTATGATTTAACCAGAACTTGAAGTCCCGCCCACCAGGTATTGATCTGGGACAATATAAACCATTAATTACATTTGTTTTTTTATGACAGGTTGCCAAAATAACAACCTGTAGAATAATTAAAACTGATTATTCTGAATTACTTCTGAATTATTGTTTATCGGTAAATAGCTGTAAGTGAGTTGCAGAGTTACTATCCCTGATTATCTTCTTCTTCTTCTTCTTCTTCTTCTTCTTCTTCTTCCGTAGTAGGAACCAGTTTCTTCAAAGAACTTATTCGGTTCGGCAGGGTCAAGCATGGCGGACGAACACAGAAGTTGCCCCAATTGGTTATTTACATTTAAAACCAGTAAAAGAACATATTTTAACCCCTGCAGTCTAGTTTAGCCCCTTTTGTTTATGTATGTTAACCGTATTTATAATTGTATGTCGGTAAATAGCCGTCAGTGAGTTCCAGAGTTACTGTCCCTGATTATTAATAAGAAGCAAGGTTTCAACTTGTGAACGGAATAACCTTAGTAAATGATATCCGAATTTTTGCCAAGTTTGATTTGAAAGTTTTATTCAATAAGATCTCGAAATTGTTTGACAAGTGTTACGTAGTTATTGTCCTCGAATATTTCATATTTACTTAAGTTAATTATTTCGGAATTTTGTAACTGATATTTAACTCCTAAACCGCTTTAAATAGTACGGTGACGGACGCGGCTAAGGGAAGATGTCTTGCTCAAGAACACACAGGCGGAACTCAGCAATCTCTGCCAGAGTCCCATGCCACTTGAAACGGTAAGTGACAGTGGTTTAAACCAGGTTCTAGGTTCCAGGTTCTAGGTTTCACCAAACCTCACGCTTACTCTATTGTCATCCCAATAAAACTTAACAGTTTAAATAAAAAAATCACCGCCAGGTTATATCCTCCAGCAAACTGTGTTAGGTTAACACAAAGATGTAATATGAATATGTAAATATAAATATAAATGAACAAAACCACAGAAAAACACAAAGTAAAAACTCAGTGACTTGGCAGAAGCCAAAGCACCAACAGGAGAATAAACTATTAAGGGTAAGACAAGATAATATTGAAGACAAACATCAAACGTTAGGTAGACGTAATCACAGGGTCCACAATCTGTCAGGTCAACCGGTCATCCATAATCAAAGAGAAAAGCATATTGGCGAACTGTAAATGGGCCAATCACTAAACATTCAATACGTTGCAAAGGCATAGAAGCATATTCTTTGAATATGTAAATTGAGAAAATAGTGAATACGATTTATTTCGCCGAGCAAAGCAAAGTAGGCATATTATATACTCAATTTCATTGAAATTAGTTTCCCTGTCTTTAGGAATGAAATCACTATATGTGTACCTTAGTCAGATTGATCATATATTCCGCCTACATTCCTTGTAGAACTGTCAATGAAGCGAAAGTATATGGCAAAAAAATCTAAACATTTAACTTTGGCATTTGAATTATCCTATATGCCAAATCCAATATGAATCCATACAGTACAACACCAATTAAATTCCCAACACATGACACAATAACCATTTTGAACATACAACATACCAACTCCAAAACAATATTTTACGGAGTCGCAAGGCCGTTTTTAGAACATACCCTTTTCAGTTTCAAATGAGGCGGGCGCCAGTGCACTATTTATACATATAGAACTCATGTAACTTATCGTATAATAATACTAATAATGTAATCATTGTATTGTAACCTACTGAAACACTGTCTCTGTAGCATCTGGTGCTATAATCAACGTTGAAATAGCTAAACGCTAAACTAATTCGGGTATCTCTGTATGTAGATATCGTCCATCGACAGTCCTGGTTAGGAGGATAATTGTACGGATAGTTCGGTGATGTCAGTACACCCCAATGAATTGTATAGTTTTCACCGCAAGCCCATTCTGAAATATAAACACTGACAAACTATAAACTATTTAACTCGAACTGGTAAATATTTTTATATCATATGTTTACTCTCTCTCTCTCTCTCTCTCTCTCTCTCTCTCTCTCTCTCTCTATATATATATATATATATATATATATACACACACATAGAGGATCTTAAACTCGTTCCCATTTCATATAAGATTTATGAAACGAGTTATGAATTATTTTAATTTGAACGAGCCTTTTGGCAAGTTAAAATTAAAAATAATTCATAACGAGTTTCATAAATCTTATATGGAATGGGAACGAGTTTAAGATCCTTTTTATCTCATAACATTGCAATAAAATTAGTAAAAAATAATTCAGATGGACATAGAACCGCCACGACGTCAGACACACTTTAGCGCCAAAACGTCATAACATATGTGACAACGTCGCGTCTCACACATAACGTTGCGTATAAAAGAGTTCGTGTTTTAGGCTACCTCTTTATAAAATAGCAGTTTACGCCAACTTTTTAACAATCCAACAACACTGTTTTGTATAACGTGCATTAATTTTATAAGCTGTCACAAATAATAAGTTTATGACTCAGATCTGGGTGACTTAGTAATAAATAAAATAGTTTCAGTTAATAAACTTGCGTAGTGTTACAGGTTTAACTCAACCAATCAAAATCATTCCAGGTTGTATTACACGTGTGTCTTACAATAGAATATTAAATGGGTGTTTGACACTGCTAACAAGGGACGTTATGTGATAAATACCATATACAAAACATTTGCAGAGATGAACGACTCAGATACAGACTAGTTATATGTTAATGTGCTCTAAAGTATTATCTGCCTATATGTATTTTTGACGATACAATTTGTATGTATATCTGTGTATTCTGGAGACCGAAGCAAATCTAGCATTGCTTGTTAACAATGCTGTAAGTCTAGAAAAATACTAGTAATAATATATAGAGTTTAATAACCAGTGTTTTTGAGATACGGGAAATATCTCCCGAGGTAGAGAAATGGCCCTTATATAAGAACTTGTGCTCCGAGGAAGAGAAATGGCCCCGATATAAGAACGAGTGCGGAGCACGAGTTCTTCTTATATCGGGGCCATTTCTCTACCAAGGGAGATATTTTCAGTATCTCAAATACACTGGTTATTTAACATTATCATGCAGATATGCACTTTTCTGCCTAATAAAGGGGTGACATAATAAAGTTTGCTTTAATTAGGCACTGGCCAATAAAGCAAATCAATGCGGAATCCCTCAGCGTTTATTGTACGTAACGTTATCTGACGTCATGCACGTAACGTTGCCTGACGTCATAAAACAAACAAAAAAACCACAACAACATGGCGGTATCCTCGATAAGCGTAACATTCTGAGAAACAGGTAATGATAGTTATTCGTACAGAAAATGTGGATAATCTACACGATAAATAGAATATTATGTCAGTGCCTTTTACTATCAAGTTTTCTTAGGCTCGGCACGAAAAACGAAGAATGGCCATGCAGAGCCTCGCGATTCTTCGTTTTCTAAGCCTCGCCTAATAAACTTGATAGTAAATAATATTCTCTATATATATTACATAATTTAAAATGATATTTATTATTATTTCTAATGATTCACGCCTTTTTACACCAGTTTGCACGAGAACGCCAAGAGGACGTTACGTCATAAACACAAGCAAACTGGAACTCTTCGTTAATTTCCGTAATCGTAATTCCCACTTTTACCGAGTACGGAAATTGGCGAAGAGTTCCGATTGATGGCGGAATCTGACGACTACGTCCGTAAAACATATCGGAACGTCACTGACGGAAAAGGCCGAGCAATGTTCCGTACTCGGAAATATCTTTCAAAGTAGAGCAAACGAGTCTATAGTCCTTTTTCTAGTCCACTATTTCCTATACAAATCACAGACAAATACGTAATATAAATGTTTCTTTCTATAAATAGTATGTTTATGTAGCACTGTCCGGCAGAACGGAATTGTTACTTGTCTTTGCTCAATGGGCATGTTTGACGTATTGTAATTGATTACATTAATGCACAAGTTAAGTTCATGGAGGATGGCCTCGAACCGCCATGTACATATGACGAGGCACAATAATGTTCCTTCTTCTTCTATCATAATAAACTGATTCCCCTATTGTTTCACGCTTAACTCATCTTGTCATCGTGAATCTTAAAGCTATGTTAAGGTGATATTATAATTATCTGAACCACCCAGTTTTGCCTTTCGTGTTCAGGAAACTTATTTACTCCATCAAGTCGATTGAGGGTTAGTGATCACCGGAAGATTGTTACTCATCAGAAGTATAAATGTATATATAAAACATACGTACCACAATGTACGTTGTTTATAAACGCAAACAACAGAAGGACATACATCGTCACACTGAATCTGCAATATTAATGTAATACCTGGAAGGTAAATGAAGTAACTGGAATATAAATGTGATACCGAATATACATGTGATACCTGGAATGTAAATTTGATACCTGGAATATAAATTTGATACCTGGAATGTAAATTTGATACCGAATATAAATGTGATACCTGGAATATAATTTGACACCTGGAATATAAATTGATACCTGAAATGTAAATTCGATACCTGGAATGTATATGTGATTCATGTAATGCAAATGTAATACCTGGTACCGGTTTCACTAACATAATAAGCCATATTTAAGGTACTTAAATTAAGTTCTTCTTCTAACTTAGAAGCATTAAATTTAAAGGTTTTAAGTAGCAATGTTTATATTTAAATATGTTGGTGAAACCGGCTCCTGAAATATAAATGTGATATCTGAAATATAAATGTATCTGAAATGTACCTGAAATATATAAAATGTAATAGTTGTGATGGTGACCGAAATGTTAAAAACCCAAAATTATTGCCAACCATAAACACGGCGGTTTCAAACAAGTTTGTATTTGAAAAAGTACCACCTGTCATAAAACATCACCAGCTTTCACGACCTTAATTCGCTACCCTTCACATCGTCTAACCAAATGTGAACATATTAGAGTCTTATTATGTTGCCGATTAATATATGAAGTGCATTTCCCTTTATATGTGGTAGATCTTTCATGATATGCAACTGCATTTTTAATTATATGTGGTAAATAAAACTTTATATGCAGTAGATTAATCATTATATGCGATAGTTAGGTCATTGTATGTAGTAGATTATAAGAAGCTTTCATGGGTATCCGGTGAAGATAGGGAATTCCAACCCGAGGTATACGTGTTTTTATCGGAACCGAGGTTCTGCCGAGGTTCCGATTAAAACACTTATACCGAGGGTTGGAATTCCCTATCTGAACTGAATACCCATGATAGATTATTTTTCTTGCATATCAGAGACATGTTGTGCGTTGACGCCGCCAGCTACTAACATTTTGCATGTTTTCCGGCATACCGGATGTTGGCGCGCGTGAATTTTATCTCGACCCTAGGGTGAGATGGAAATATCTAGCCGCGGTAAAATGACGGATATCCTTGTCCGGTATGCAAGAAAAACCATTATAATATGCGGTCCAGTTATGATTATAAGTAGTGCATTTATTACTATATGCAGTAGTTTGTCTAATATATATGGTGGATACGTCTTTATATTCGGTGGTTTTAACTGCATTATATTCGATACAAACGGCTTTATTAGTTGTGCATTTCTTATGATATGCAGTGCTTTTTTCTATTATATGCTGTGGTTTGTTCATTATGATGATGAGATCAATCGGATCACTCGTTTTTTGTGATGTTACGATGTTATAGACTGATTCATTGCGCATGTCCCATTTTACTCTAAGCGACACAATCGTGAACGCTCGGACAATCCCGTCATTCTTCGGGAAACAGTGTACGAGATGTTGCGAATGCAAGCGACAGTCACAGGTCGATTTGGGTTTTAAGGCGCACCAACACATGAAAGGTTATCTGGCGCCTAACAGGAATGAACATGCCAGGCTCATCCTCCATGTACATCGAGATAAAATATGGAGAATGGGCCTAGAACCTTCTCACCTGCAGAACTGCAGAGTTGCTGCAAATTTACTAATGATACAACATGCACACTTTTGATTGCTTTTTGTTTTTATTACCTATAATTCATCCAAATGATGTATTGGGAAAATGTATTAGTGTTTTTTTAGATATTTAATTATGATTGACTTAGACAGTAAAGCGAAAGAAGAAATGGGCGGGTGGGGTGGGGAGAGGGGTGTAAATCTATATGTGAAGTATCAAAATAGAACGTGACGTCATTCAACAGATTGGCCTTTTCTTATATGATACATGAACCCCTGTTTTATCGCATTTTTATATTGGCGGACACTCGATCGTTTCATTGATATGTGTTTAAAACTTTCTACGGAGAAAAATGCGCATTTTGTGTCCCTTGACATTCGTCCTATATCAAACGAAAAAGGAAAATCAATGGTGCAACGACACCTAAAGCGCATTTCAATTGCGATCATGACCAAGCGTTTGATTTACGTTCCAGCGTCTCCGTGGCCGAATGATATTAACGACGTTGCGTTGTAAACCTTCGTCACTCACCGCTGCGGGTTCGAATCCCACTGAGAGCTCGACTTGTAAGTGAGGAAGTGTCGATTCTTACGGATGGCGGGAGATGTACAGTACTGGTTCTACCTAGGAAAAGTCGGTGGTCTGCCTCTACCACAAGCAATCGACTGTCATATATAGCCTTACATGTTTTGAAAATGACGTAAACCACCACACACTGATCTACGTTCCTTAAAAATATATAATATGGTGGGCTCTCCCTAGATTGCTTCACTGCGCATGTCTCGTATATCAAACGCAAACAAAATGCAGGTGTTTTTTTTGTTTTGTTTTTCAAGTGGGGTGTGGGACTGTATTTTCAAAAAAAATCCAAGGTGACTGGTGTGTTTTCCAGTTGTTGTTTTTCACGGGAGGTGGTTTTAAGAGAATGGGGGTAAAGAAGATTTTATTAGAAGAGGGTAAAGCACCGATTTTGACTGAAGAAAGGCTTTTCCATTTTTATTTCATTGTTTAAATCCAAGGGTGTATTCTGTGCTAAAACACATTTCTTAGAGTCGGGGTAGCGTGTGTACGTGAGGGTGTTGAGTATGGATATTAGCTGGAATAGCCCCTTCCTGCCTAGCAGAAGTTCATTTATGTCTAACCCTCGAGTTATGATCCGACCACACCCCGCCCTGGAGAATATTCAACACATGTCTAAAAAAACAACTCTGCATAGAGCGTGCTCAAGTAGTTAAGTACCCAAGAAAGACACAATCGTCATGAACTGCGTGAACGAAAGGAGCGTAGCTACCTGTATGTAAATCATGCGTATTGCAACAAAATATAAGAAGAAGTCCAAAATACAATAAAAACGAGGGGGCGTGGGTATAAGGTAACGTATTTTCTTATTTAGTTTTCCATGAAATTACAAAAATATCAGGATAATTCATCAACATTCAGAGGCAGAATAGGCCTTTAAATTCTAGAGGGTATTGGGGCAATGGTCTACCAGTTTAAAAAAACAAAACAAAAATAAACATAAAACAACAGCTAAATATACTTTAAATGGCGCAGTGTATCGAGTTTGGGGAGTTGCACGAAACTTTATTCTGAACGTTATTACACAAAGTCTACTTTCGGAATATGTAATTATAACAAAACCATCCCCACCCCACCCCACCACCTTCCCCACCCCTTTCATTTTTATGCTCTTTGAGAGTTTTTAGAATTTTCGTATCTGTGAAAATGTTGTAGGATAGAAATAATACCTGGATGGGTACTTTTGCGCAAGTATGTACTTATAAATTATGTCACCCACCTGGGTGGGGTGGGGATGGGATAGCAACGGGAGTACCCAGGGAAATAGAAACATGTTTAATTGCCACCCTAGGAGCAACATTTTCCAGGGTAATCCCCAATGATGGTACTATACCGGGTTTTGTCTTAAGTCAGTACCCCGGCGTCAACATTGTTGGTCTAATTGGGTTCTTCGCGCAATATCCGTTCCCACCCGTTACAGGTAAAAAGTGCAAGGAATTGCAAAACCAGCAACAACAATTTGTAAATTATAATCAACAAATTTATTCAAATTGTACAATGAAAAATATTCACTTGCAGAATACACATAAATTAGATCAAGTATTTCCGCTATTAAAACAAAGTCTTGTTGGCAAATGTCCCTTTAATTTAAATTTTACAGTAACCCTTTAATCCAATTATTTTAAATCATTTCGACATCATCGTTATAAACCACCCATTAAGAAATGAAAATATGTTGAAGGGTGATGTTGGAGGAGTGGAGGGGTGGCGGGTGTGGTGGGGTAGTGTGGGGGCGGGTGATGTGATGGGTCTGCACGGTTTTTGAGTTGTTTTCCCGGAAGAGTGAGGTATTTTCGCAATTGTCCAGGGAATTTTTATAGGACGTGATTTTTAGGTAAGCAAATGAGGTAGTGAGGTCGGCTGGAAGGAATTTTCGAGGTTTTTATATAAAAAAAATCCATGGGTGTATTTTGTAGATTTTCTAGGGGTTCGGGGTTTGAAGTTTGTATATTTCTGTAAGAGTATTTTTGAAGAAACAATGTAGGGGGTATTTTGTTGACTTTCTAAGTACGGGGTCTAAATCCAGAGTGTGGGGTTGGGGCTGGGGTGCGGATATTGTGACTGGAACAGCTCATTCCTTTCAAACAGGAGTTATCTTCTGTCAAATCCTCGGTGTGTTATTACCACCGACGCCGCCCCCTCCATAACTCCGCCAAAAATCATTCAACTGTAATACGGCGATGATAATGCACAACTAGGCCTGGTACTGATCATCCCTAAAAAGTTTCGCTGAAATCGGTCCATGAGTTCAGAAGAGACTAATCTCGACAAAGTTTGTACATTAAAAACTTTAAGGGCCATAACTCTGCCAACAGCATTCAACTAGAACACGCCGAAGATATTCACAACTAGGCTTGATACTGATCAATTTTGCCAAGTTTCGCTGAAATCCGGCCAGGGTTCAGGAGAACTAGTCCAGACGAAGTTTGTGTATTAAAACATATAAAGGACTATAACTCCGCCAAAAATCTTACAGCCGGAATACGGTGACGATATGCACAACTAGGCTAGGTACTGATCATCCCTGCAAAGTTTCGTTGAAATGCGGCCAGAGGTTCAGGTGACAGGAGACAAAGTGTGTGAACTAAAACCTATAAAGGGCCATAACTCTGCCAAAATCATTCAACCGGAACACGGTGACAATATGCACAACTAGGCTTGATACTGATCATCTTTGCACACTTTCATTGAAATCCGGCCAAATGAAGGCCTTATCGTCTTAACAAGGCAAAATACAGCATTTTTAACTAAGTCAAGGACCATAACTCTGGTATTAATAATCCAATTTGGCTGGTTGTCGAACTTGTTCAAGCTTTCATTGATATTAGCGACATGGAATAGTTTGGCAAAGATCGGATGAAAAATGAAAGTCCTATCATCTTAACGAGGCAGAATACAGTATTTTAACTAATTCAAGGGCCATAACTCCGGTGTT
Source organism: Cyrtodaria siliqua (assembly GCA_037043455.1). Classification (NCBI taxonomy): domain Eukaryota; kingdom Metazoa; phylum Mollusca; class Bivalvia; order Adapedonta; family Hiatellidae; genus Cyrtodaria; species Cyrtodaria siliqua. Next base: position 4,910 of record JAWPHD010009721.1, on the reverse strand, counting down.
ACTGATTCGATGTGGCTGGTTTTCGAATTTTTCCGAGATTTTATTAATATTAACAATCTATGCAAGTTTGGTAAAGATCAAATAATAAATGAATGTGCTAGAGTGTTCACTAGGCAGAATATGGCATTTTTCAGCAAATCAAGGGTCATAACTCCGGTGTTACTAATCCGATCTACTATATACAATGACCTATCTATCGCACATAATGATTAATCTACTGCAAATAATTACTTTACTACCTCATATCAAGATTTATTTACCACATATAATTAAAACCTGTATATCATGAAAGATCTACCTCATATAAAGGGAAATGCACTGCATATATCAATCGGCAACATCATGAGACAGTCATGGCGTTCCATAATATATCATATAAAATGTTTTATCATTGTTATAGGTAAGATCTAAACCTGTTTTTTTACCGTGGGCATACGTGGAGCTTTTTGAAAAATGGATAGTTTTCCTTAAAGAAACCGACGAACCGTGTACATACCTCCAACTTGCTACGCTCCCTAGTCAGAGGACGTTGTTACCACTTCGTTTTAAAATATTAGAATATACAACGTTAGAATATTACATATAGTAATTTATAACCGATGCAAAGGAGTGTACCAACATGCGCATTTTGTTCGTACTTCACTCCACAACGGACTATTTCACGTTGACAAACTGTGATTATCCGATGGATTTCCTTGATAAAACACTAACTGATAAATATGACACTGTAGCGTTCCAAATGTATGATGATTATTGGCAGCCCATGGAACACTATTCAAGAAGGGGCAAATACATATCTTTCCCATCCCTCTTCCCTATGAGATTATTTGGTTGCCATGCATCAGTGCATGGCCCTCCCCCACCTTGCTCCTATGTGGTTCTAGGCATGATCGGATTAAAACGCTAATATAGCAATATATATATTTTTCTAGAACATAATCATTTTCTTTATTTTATTTCGATCACTTTGTTTTCATTAAACTTATGAAATACAATCGTCCAAACTGTGTTTTTGTTTTGGCCTTTCATTTACATGGAAAACTTAATATGTTTACACCCGTCACTTTAACATATCTTCAACACGCGTGTATATATGTGATCTAGAAACTACTCATGTCGTCAGACTAGAAAGAGCAGAGTTACAACCCTTGATTTTAAAAACTCTGTGTTTTGCTATATTAAATCTGTAGATACTTCATTTTTATCTGATCTTTACCAAACTTGCATAGAATGTTAAAATCAATAAAATCGTAGAAGGTTTTGTAAACCAGACATGTCTGACTCACATCCACCCATATCCCTACCGGGCATGGAAACTTTATCCCTTGATTTCCACCAACGTCGAACAGCAAGTAGAGCGATACATGCCCTTTTTGTACCACACCTATATTATCTTCCCTGAAAGCTGAACGCTCACGGAATTAGAGACAAAAGGAAAACAAAAAATTAATCTGTTTTTCAAGTTTTCTCAATTTTAGGCAATTTTAATTTGAAAAATAGGTTTTTCTGTGCTTTAGCATACATCTGCAGTGTAAAAGACAGATGATACAGAAAATCCCATTATGATATGAGGTTTCATTCAAATTTTAGAATTGTTTGGCCTAAGCACCACATATTCAGCTAGATAGTGTATGAATTTTGTATTTTATATAGGGGTCACAAAAACATGAGCGAGAAAAAAAACCAACTTGGCTAACTTATGTACTTTATTGTTTTCAATTACTGGTCTTGGCTATACTGAATATATTAAACCAACAACTATGTCTGCTGCCCACAACAATATCTGCTGCCCAGCTTTGAAGCTCAGATGTTGGAAAAGGCTGTACAGTAACCCTATGGGAAAATTAGAGACGTGAGACCTCTTGGGACTCTTGCTTAAAGTTATTACCTTTCAAAGGAAACACAAGTCACAAGTCACATGAACCAACATTTTACCTATTACATAAGTTCAACTAAGGATCTGGTTACATATTCAGGTTATATAATTTATTATACACAGATTTAAAGATAGTATCTTTAAAAAATGTAGGTTATTAAGTCAAAGTGGCCTATGTCCTTGTTCAGTTTACAGTTTTCCGATCAAATGTTTAAAGTTTGGCACAAAATAAATAATATAAGCAAGAGACTCTGTTTAAGATTTTGTTTGAACATTTGATCAATATGATATCGAACTGTCAAGGCCATAAAATTCTGAACATATTTTCAAATTAGAGACCCAAAGATCAAGTATAACAAATTCCAAGTATGTGTTATTAAAAATGAAATAGATGGTCACTAACCACATTTTTAACTAATCAATCAGGTTTCCGAAGTTTCACGTTTCAATTAACAGTATTTCATCGTAACCTAGTTGTTGGCCTAATTTTCAAATGTTTGTAATATTGGTTATAGTTTAAGGTTATATCTGTCAATAAAACCGGTTGTTGACCTTGTTCATTTGCCTACTACTTTCAAAGTCACTGATTTGTTTCCTAAAGATGAGTAGTAATATATCTTAACAATTTTGTCTGTTTCACCCTTAAATATTTAACCTTGACATGTTGGATATCTTGAAATTATGTTTTCAAGATCCAAAAATGACAATATCCCATGTTGAGGTCGAATAATGAACAAATACATATAAACAAAGTTTCACCGCAACCTTTAAAGTGGTCGCCTAATCAATGCTAACACAATGACTGGTGTTGTTGATTGTTATAAACAACGATGGTTAGTAGATAAGGAATCAAGTGGTGTACTTAAAGTATATAGTAATTGTAAACTGAGTTTTAATTATGAATCATACCTTGAAATTTCGCCATGCAATCTCAGACCATATGAAAACAAGAAATGTGTCCATGGGACACAGATGCTCCCACTGCAAACCCTCTGCCTAAGTGTGACCTTGACCTTTAAGCCACTGACATAATTCTTGAGCAAGACACACCTTCTCATTGTGATGAACATTTGTGTGAAGTTTGATGCAATTCCCTTCAGTAGTTTTGGACTAATGGCTGACATGAAAAAATTACATCTGAACTCCAACTGTGACCTTGACCTTTATGGCACTGACATGATTTTTGCGCGCGGCACACCTTCTCAATGTGATGATCATTTGTGTGAAGTTTGACGCAGTTTCCTTCAGTAGTTTTCCAAGTAATGGCGGAGACATTTTACGATTTATTTTACCTTTGACCTCCAAGTGTGACCGTGGCTTTTGAGTTACGTACATGATTCTTGTGCGCGACACACCTTTTCAATGTGATGAACATTTGTGTGAAGCTTGACGCAGTTCCCTTCAATACTTTCCAAGTAATGGTTGAGACATGACTTTTGTAATGATTGGTTGATCTTTGATCTCCAACTGTGACCTTGACCTTTAATGCATTGACATGATTCTTGCGCGCGACACACCTTCTCATTGTGATAAACATTTGTGTGAAGTTTGATGAAACTCCCTTCAGTAGTTTCCCAGTAATGGCTGAGACATGATTTTGTTCATGAATTTGTGACCTTTGACCTCCAAGTGTGACCTTGGCCTTTAAGATACGGTCATGATTCTTGCACGCGACACATCTTCTCATAGTGTTGAGCATGTGTGTGAAGATTGATGAAATCTAGCTATACAGTGTTGACAGGGCGTGCAATCTTTCATGAATTATGGAGCAGATTTGTTTTTAATTGTTAAAGTTTATGCAAAAGGAGCATAACTCTGCAATAAATCATTGATAAGGAATAATTGTATTAAGTTGCATGATCATTGGTCAATAGTTGTCCAAATTATGGGCTAGGTTAGGTTGCATATTAATGTTTTATGAAATGGGGTATATCTATGCCGAAATAAAAGCCAAAGCTTTTGAACATGTCATTTGATAATTGAATAAGAAGAACAGTATAGTTTTATAACCAAAGGTCAATATTTTGCAATAAGTTATGAGGCCTGTTAGAGTGCAGGAAAAGGTTTTATGAAAAGGGCATTACTGTGTCAATGTTAAAATTAGAGTTATTGGACATGTGAGATGAGGATGTGTGTTAAGTTCCATGAACACATGTTAACGACTTTTCAAGTTATGGCCAAGGTTAGGTTACAGGTTGAAGTTTTATTAAAAGTGACATAACGCCGCCAAAATGAAATTCAGAGTTATTGGCCATGGGTAACAACATTTCTTAGAGTAAGATGAATATGTGTGCGAAGGTTCACTACTTTTCAAGTTTTTGCCATGCAGTTATTGGCTTGGTTAGGTTGCAGGTTAAAGTTTTATAAAAAGGCGCATAACTTTGCTAAAATGAAAGTAAGAGTTTTGGGTCATGTGTAACGACATTCCTGGAGGTAAGATGACGATGTGTGCGAAGTTTTATTAACATAGGTCAAATGCTTTTCATGTTATGGCCAAGGTTATGTTGCAGGTTAAAGTTTTATGAACATAGGTCAAATACTTTTCACGTTATGGCCGAGGTTAGGTTGCAGGTTAAAGTGTGACGGATGGATGACGACGGACGACGGGCAGAGTGATCCCTAAATGTCTGCCTTGCTAAGCAGGCGACATAAAACGTATACAACATCAAAACGATAACACGTTGCTATCATACACTCTATACATGTTTTGTTTATTTTGTAAACCTGTAAAGGTACTTTATTGTGAACAGACTAGTTTTCTATTGTTCTATATGCACTTATGATGATCACTTTAAAATCACGACTTCTTTCAATATACCAATACTGAATCATATTTAATATATAATTATGTTACTGAGATTATTCAGAACATGATAATGAGCATTGGCATAAAAAGAAAATAAAGGTTTATACCACTTACCGTTAGGCATATAAGTGAATCCTTTCAGAATATGTGTTTGATTTTGTAAAATATTTGCCTAAATTACACTCCAGGATGTACATGTTAGACTGTTTAAGATCACGGATGGAGTAA